>WYDI02022481.1:0-25315 GCA_009867235.2 Psittacus erithacus
TCCCTCCCACAGCAGACAGTCCTCCACAAACACCTCCAGCATGGGTCCTTCCCACAGGCTACAGGTCTTCATGAACTCCTTCAGCGTGGGTCCCTTCCATGGGGTGCAGTCCTTCAGGAACAGACTGCTCCAGCATGGGTCCCCCATGGGGTCACAAGTCCTGACAGCAAACCTGCTCCAGCGTGGGCTCCTCTCTCCATGGGCCACAGGTTCTGCCAGGAGCCTACTCTGGCGCAGGCTTCTGACAAGGTCACAACCTCCTTCATGGAGCCCGGAGTCCTCCATGATCTGCAGGCGGAGGTCTGCTCCACCACAGACCTCCAAGCGCTGCAGCCTGCCTCCCCATTGTCTGTACCATGGTCTACAGGGGAATCCCTGCTCCAGTGCCTGGAGCGCCTCCTCACCTCCTGCGCTGACCTTGGTGGTTGCAGGGCTGTTTCTCTCACATATTCTCACTCCTGTCTTCAGCTGCAGTTGCCCAGTTGCACAGCAACTTTTTCCTCTTCTTAGGTATGTTATTGTATCAGTGACCACCATTGCTGATGGGCTCAGCCTTGGCCAGTGACAGGTCCATCCTGAAGCCAGCTGGCATTGGCTGTGTTGGACATAGGGGAAGCTTCCAACAGCTTCTCCACAGAAGCCACACCTGTAGCCCCCCTTCTACCAAAACTTTGCCACACAAACCTAATACAGGTATGCTCTTCTGTCTTCTCTTCTTTAAGGAAAGACATCTGCATTCTGCTGCTTAGCCATGTTTTCAGTTTTAACCCTTTTCTTAATATCCACAAAACCTAACAGGGCATTGCTCCACCTCGGTGACACACACCAGCATACTTCCTGTTGTTGAAGCTCAGAAGGGGTGAATTCAATTTTACTTAGGCTGTGAAGTGGCAGGCTGCAAAGAACACAATGCCTGTTAGACCCAAAGTGAATTATTAGGAACAGTGATGAACTGAACAAGGAGAAATGAGAATGAAAATGAGAACTCCCTAAATGTACCATTCACTTCCTACAAAAAGTGCAGCCAGTCAGCTTTTTTCTTTATATACTGGAAAGCTTTATAAAGCTTTATACAGTTTTTTAGTCAGAACTTTGTGAGACTTGGACTCAAAACATAGCATTGCTTGCAGTAAACTATGGTATTTTAATTTTTCCCTCTTTTTTTTTTCTTAAAAATAGGGTGATAAAAGCCTTCTGGACACAGCGACAGAAAGTTTGCACAAGTCAAAACACAAGATATAATTAGTGGAACTTGCTCTTCCTGGTCCAGCATGCAGAACACAGCCATTGCTGTAGCTGTGTAGTTTGTTTGTGTGGCTCAAAATGCAAATGCCCTTGGCTTTTGTAATAGTCAGTTAAACCAAGTGGCAGAGTGGGGCTTCTGCTCGGCAGGGATGCTAATATTTCCATCTTACTTCCCTATGAGGGTTTCAGACAGCAGGGTACGTGTTCCTGATATTTCTAATACTATCTGCTAATATATCTTAATGATAATAAAAGGAGCCAAAGACTGCAGTTTTCAGTGTATCAGTTTGCTTCTGCACTTGTCAATGAGAATCCTGCTTCTGAGTTCAAGAGGAGCCTTGGGTTCTGTCTCCATGTCTCCAGATAGCTCAGCAGGACTTCCAGGATCTAGGCTTCATTACATCAGATTGTATATAAACATAGAGTTCGTATGTTTATAAGCCATAAATCTGAAGTATTTAAATCCTTGCAATACCAAGAAGGTAAATACAGTCTTCAGTTTTGCAGTTGAAGGGATCATTTTCTCAAAAAGCTGGCTGTAGAAAATAAAACTTGAGATCCAAAACAATCCAGGAACCTCCATGCTGGTGGCCAAGACTAGATAAGGAATTATGGAATATATGAACCATTGTGAGATCAACAGATTGACAGGTATATAAATATGCATTTATACATATTGGTGCTGGTTCTTTTAGTGAGTTCTTCCAGGAGCCAGTTGTGGGATGAAAGCATAGCAGTGGCCAGCCACAGCCACACGCTCAGTCTGAGAATATTTTGCCACCTTTGTTTCATGTGGAGCTAGGAAGGAGGTGTGAGGAAACGGGATGCTCCTTCCAGCAGTCCTCTAATATTTTAAAGGAATTGTAAACAACCAAATTAAAGAAAGAGGGAAGAATTACCCTCTTCACCTGCCGTTAACCCCTTTAGGCTGCTCTGAAAAGAATTTGGTAATATTTCTGCCTGGAACTGGTTCATTTTCAAATCAGGATCTACTCTACTTCAGAAGAGGAACATCAAAGGAGTCCATTGAATGGGCTGGGAGTGGTTACACACACTGTGTTTCTTTGTTATAAATCCTTGAAACCCATTCCATTGGTGACAGATGGCCTGGTTTAGGATTAATGTAACCAAATATCTGCGCTACTGCGTCAAACAGCTGAAAAAAATGGCATCATAGCCCAGCCAGAGAAAAATGTCCATACTACCCTACTTTTTTCCTCCTGGAAATTTTGCTGGGGGGAGGGACAGGGGTGAGAAAGATTTGGCCATTTGTCTGGGATTTCTGGGCAGTGAGCAGCCTTCACAGAGCAGCCCTTTGCAGCAAGCTGCCTTCCCCTTGGAAGTGTGGAAAAACGGCTGTTGTATGTGGGACTGGCTGCAGCAGCAAGGGGTGAGTGTGCTTCAGAGCTCCGTATCCCAGGGCACCCGGGATGTGTTGTAACAAGAGCTAGGTGCCATCATCATGGTGGTGCATGGTCAGTTTGTGTTGGATGTGCTGTATGGGGTTCATGTGGCAGTGTTTCAGGGTTCCCCAGACAGAAATACTGTAGCTTTCTGTGACAGTCAGCTTCAGTGGGGCACTGGGCAGCTCCAGGGCAGAGCCACACAACTAATGGGTGTAACAGTGGCAAAAAACTGTCTGCCACAAAGATTCAGTTGGCTACTCCATGCAGAAACTGTCATAGAAACATAAAATGAGCAAGCAGACATTGTATCTGGACAGTAAAAATACACAGTAAATTAATATTTTTAATTGCTGTTACACAGAGAAGAAATGAGAGAAAAATACAGTCCAAACAAAGAATTAAAATAGTAAAATCAGCATAAAAATGTGTTAAGAAAAGATCCCAGATCAAGTGGCCATACTGCATGTGGTGACCTTTATAATCACAGTAAAGGAAGTAAGTGCAAGACACTTTCAGACTTGGCAAAATGCTTGGCTCTCAGAGGAGAGCAGCTGCTTCAGTCATGTCTTTCAGTGCACTCTGCCTGGAATGCATGGAAGAGGGGCTGGAGTGAAAGGCTTGCACAGGCACAAGACGTGGAGATTAGTGTTCAGGACAGACCAGCCAGTCTGTGGTCTCAGCCATGCTGAACTACTGCTTACCAATGGCATTTGATCTTTCCTTCCTTGTCTTCTGTAGCTGTTGTTTTGGTTTAATGGTGGTTGTTGTGGTCTTCCAGTTTTTGGCATTTATTTAACAAAGCATCAGGTCCTGCTGGCCTGACTCTGCCAGCACCATAAGCTTGGAGCAAACCTCCCCAGGTGTATTAGGAGCAAGGCCTCCTGGTCCTATAGGAGCATGCACAAGCAAAGTCTAGGTACATGTCTGTACTGATTCAGCACCATTGCCCAGCAGGCTGGCTTTGGCTTCTTGCTTTTTATTTGTCAGGAAAAGTTTTTTATTTCCTGATGGTCTCTCTCTCTTCTGACTGATCCAAATTGGCCCAGTTGTGCTCCCACTGCTGTTTCAATGGCTCAGCCCCTGCATCCTCTTACATGAGACTGGCCTTGTGCTTCAGCCTCACTGTTGAGCCATCACACCATTCCAGCAGCTCATCCTACAGCAGCATAGTGTCACCACAGAAACAATACAAGCCACAGAAGCTTTGGCATTCCTGCCAACTGGCCATCTTTTTTTCATCTGTAGTCTATCTAGAGTTGTTTAATTTTATTCTTTACAATAAGAGCAAAAATAAAATAACATCAGGAAAACTTTCTCCAAACTAGGAAAATTGAAACCCATCAAACTTATTAAAGAAACCATAAAAATTTGCATTGTGTTTGCTTCTGAGTTCATATTAAGATAAGATTTTACTGCAGCTGCTTCTACATTATGGTCCATTTCACAGGTACACAGTTCGTATTTCTTGGTGTGCAATTCCTCTCCTTCTTTTGTGTTTGTACAGCAGCTAATGCTGTGGTCCAAATCTGAAATCAGTGAACAGTGGTATTCTTATACTAGTTGAGAGCATGGTGATGGTTTAGAGCTGTATTTCTAGATCAACATTTCTTCTGGGCCATAGGACTAGCGGTACAAGCACTTCCTTCATGACGGAACCTGCTACTTCTTTGATTCAGGTGAAAAGGAAGTAATTCAAGAAGGATATGGTAACCTTATTGATTTCATCAAGGCCTTCCCTCTCCTGATTAAAGCCAGAAAACTTACAATCACAGAAATTAAACATCCCTTTGCAGGTTGTCTCATGAAACCCAGCTGACCTTCTGCAGAACAAAGGTTGAAAAGAATGACTTCCTTTTCTGTTCCAGTCTTTTCAACAGCCATAGCAGATTGTAAGAGCACTGTGTTTTGGCTGGATTAGATTTATTTTAGCTAAGTCAGGGATAAGCCAGACTGCAAAATTTGGATATAAGACTCATATCTAAGAATCTGGTTGAGGCTTTTAGAAGACCTAAAAAAACATCTGTAAAACTGAAATTAGAGTTCAGGCTTTTAAGCTAAACCCTCCCCAGAGTTCAAGTGCAGCTGAACCCATCCTGTTAACCAGTATAAATAACAACTTTGCATTTTCTTTCCATCTGATGCAAACTGAAAAGGCAGTCACATGTTCCGTGCTTTAAGGAAAGTCCTACAGATCCCTAAAAGCATTTTTAACACTAAGGTAGGATAATACTTGGGACTTACATAGCACTTTACATCTTCAAAGCACTGTATGAGCATGAATCCTCATAGCATCCTGGTGAGGTAGGTAGGTAAGTGCCAATATCCCCATTTTAGAAATGGGGTGAAAGCCTGGTCCTGTACTGTTGTAACTTGGCATAGCACTGGCCCTCATACACACATGCCTTTTTACACCAGATAAGGACCTGGCCCTAGAGAATTTAAGTGACTTACCTAAGGCCACAAAAGGAGAAAGCATGGATAAAAGGCTGGAGAAGTACCCAAGAGGACTTCTGTCATGAGAAGCTGGAACTTCCTTTCCTCTTCCCAGAATACAGTTATGACGCCTCTGCTAAAAAGAGCCCATGTCTGTATCCAGAAACTAAGCAAAAAGAAAGAGGCACCTACCACTGAGCTTTACGGTTGCTGTTTCTGTTTGCTTTGATCTGTTTCTTCCAGAATTGCTCCCAAAATTACCATGACAGCAAGCTGAAAACCTACAGTTAGTGTCAAACTACAGGAACAGAAAACTCTCAAGTCACTAAAAGTTCTGCAAAGTTTGTCCTGGGAATTTTATATACTTGTGTAAAAACTATCTCCATGGATTACTACATGAAACCTTCAGCAATCTACTTAAAAACCATGTTAGAATAATTTTTAAACAAATCAGTCTTAGAGCTGCCTCAGTACAGAGGAGTATGAAGCCAGGCATCAAGCATGAATACAGTTTTCTTGTTAGAGTAGGAATAAAGCTGCGAGAACCCTCTGTCTTCGTTCTTCTTAAGCCACCATTTCTACACCAACTTCATCCTGCTGACATCAGTGTGACTGGCACAACTCAGAAGCATTACTAGTATTTAAAAAAGAGTTGCAATTAACATTGCTGCTCTGACTTCACTGGGAGTCCTGTGTGAGAAGGATCTATCTACAGAGATACAAAGCTGAAATAAATGTGCTACATCTTTTATCTGTCCAAATGAGGAGCCAAAGGGTCTCAAAGAGGGTAATAACTGCAGAAAGGAAAGAGAGCAAAAGTAATCAACCCATGGGTGGAACCTCAAAAGATCATAGACAGGAATTGCAGAGGATGTTTGACTAGAGCAGTGTGAAAAGAAAGCCTTTGTATTTAGCAGGCAAAGGAGCTGGTGCTACTGGGGGCCAGGCACACTACACCACTGGGAGGCTTCATTCCCTCTGTGATGTCCTTGGGCCAAAGACTGGGTGCTTCTCAAAGACTGTACCCCTGAAGAGGAGAAGAATGGATCAAACCTCACAGTTTTACAATGCAAAGAGACAACAGGAAGGCCCACAAAGGCAGTACCACAAAAAGTCACTTTGTTCCCACTTCTTGTTTGCTCCCTTTCAAAGTGAGATTGTCCTCACTGGGGTTAAGGGAACAGCTTTAATCCCAAGAAAAAGTATTTAATGGACTATCAGCAACTGCTTAGTGTTTCTCAGGGTTTCTGAACCTCAAAGTTTATCAAGTATCCACAGCAGGTGGTCTCTTCCCAGCCCGAAAGAGCCTCCAGGAAAATGGTCTCATTCAAGTATGTGGATTAAAAGGAGGAATGCAGAGTGGGAGAGAGATTTCTAAGACTGAGAGTCTTTGCTAGCAAACCTTGGAGCCAGCCAGGACTCTCCCTGACTTTGTATGCTGAGGGCTCTGCCTCATGTTCCTGGGGAGTATGAAGCCATTTCAGCACTGGGATGGAACCAGCATGGCTGGCTGGGTGTCTCCCGGCCAGGTCACTCCAGATGAGAGGACAGTGAGGGGAAAACAACCCACTTGAGCTGCACGTGTTTGCTGTTCCAGCTACAGCTACCCAGAGAACTCTGCCACCAGAAACTGCACCTTTGATGACAAGTGGAGAGGAATGGGCAGGTCTCCTAAAAGCACTTAAAAGATCCATTTCTGCAAGCATCCAGTGGTTGATGGTGGAGCAGGATGACAAAGCCAGCCAAGATGAAAACGGACACAGAAAAGCAACTTGGCCATCTCCAGGAAACTGAAGACTACTCATTTCTCAGGGAGAAGAAAGACAGAATCAAAATTCTAACTTTTAAATAGAGCTCACTTTAACATGCAATCATTCTCCTCAAAGTAAAGGGAAGCTCAGGGTGCAGGGGGCTCCCCTGAAGAAGTGCCAGGTGAGGACCAAGTATGTTGGACAGACCCATGTCAAGGAGCTTTAAATCAGACTGATATGTGCTGTTTGTTCCCATGCCAGAAGAATAGTGGGGTTCACCCCAAATGCTTAGATTTCTTCTTAGCCGGGTCAGCCTGTTGCAGGAATTGATTTGCAAACATTCAAACTGAGTAGCAGCAGGTGACATTTGCAAAGTTACACTGCTGGGTTCAAGCTGTGGCCAGGAGATAAGCAGTGCTGATGAATGAAGGTGTTTTATGGCTCTAAATTCCCTTACTAGTTTACTCTAGGCAGGCCCTGGTGTGCCAGTGAATGAATCCTGACAATATTACACAACAGCATTAAATGGAAGAGATTACACAGGGCTGTGCTATTTACTATGCTTTCCCTCTCAATAATGCAGCTGACCTTTCTGTCTGACTGAAAAGCAGAAGACAACTTCATGGGGTCAGGATGGTTAACCTAGATTTTTGTCATATCGGCTGCATTTGCACTAATGCAGGAGTCATGGGGAGGCAATGCCTATTAGCCACCCAGTCCCACCATGCAAGAAGGCTGGGGAGGAGCAGGAGATCTACAAAGCACCTTTTGACACCAAGGGAAAAGCTAGCAGGGTTGGTAAGGTTTCCTTAGCTGCCCCCTGACCCTATCTCACTCCACAAAGGGGAATTCCTGCTCTGTCAACTGCGCCAGGGACTCAGTGCCAGGCTTTAACCTGGAATGGTCTGGGCATGCTAGGTATGGAAACCGTGGTGATTTTCAGCCCACAAGACTGGTCTGGAGGGCTGCCCCTCCTGCTCCCTCTGCCTGAGTGCAAGGGGCTGTTGGGTCACATGGATTCAAGTTGTGCAGTCTGCACTGGTTGTCCTTGTTTGCCTGCAGACCTGAAGAGGTGCAGGAACCCTCAGCAAGCTTCCTTTGCACACCTGAGTGCATCCATGTCTTAAAACAAATCACCGGGGGAGCATCTCAGCCCATGGGAGTGGCCCTAGGAAAAGGCCGCAAAGAAAATGTACATTCAAGACAGTTTCAAACAGAAAGAAAGTTTGATATGAAATATCCTAAATAAGAGGAAAAAATATACATATGATCACAAATGAACTTAGATTAAAAATTGGGGCAACTTCTTCCTCTTATCTTTTTAAGAGCCTAAAGTCAGAAGTAATCTTGCTTCCTCAGATGGGCAGACAAGCCCAAAGCATTTAGACTAGAATTAAACAGCCCTGATGGCACATTCTCACTGCATCCATGTGAGTTTGAGGAGGAAGCGGCAGGCACTTTGAACATAGTTCAGTGCTTTTCAGGAAGCCCTGCTGAAAGAGGCTTTCTAAAAACAAGCGGTGCCAAGCTGACTGTTACCACCACCTGGCAAGACTATACATCCAAAAACGGGCTTTCTCCACAGGAAATGCTCACATAAAAATTCAAGAAAGATACTGCAAGCAGCGGTATTGTAAAGCTTAATGAGTATATGGAATATTATTTGTTAGGATACTGAGAAAGAAAGGCATAAAAGTCAGATTCCTGTCTGCCATACCAAGGATAATTAGGACATACATTAGCAAGACACAAGCTCAAAGTTCCTCATGTGCCCATTACATCTCAGCTGACACTGGTGGCCACAGACCCTATGTAAGTGCACACGAATGACAGGGGAGAACACAGTGACCTGGCTACCTAGATGTCCCTGAAATCCCACCAAAATCCTAGTTCTGCCACACATGACAATGCTGACTTGCACCCACAGACCTGCCCGGGAGCAATGATGAACCGCGATCAAAGCACACAGCACTGCATGTCAGCACACCTCTTGGTCTGTGCTCTCTGGCGTTTTGCTTTCATTCTGGTTCTGCTGGGGGCTGCCCCACTTCCTGCTGTTGACTCCAAAGCTCATCCCTCATCTGGATTATGGTGGTTTTACTCAAACTTCAGGTTTTCTTTCAGCAGAGGCATTAGCTCCAGTTTGCATACTAAGTAATACACAAAAAGAGACAAACATTGCTTAGATTAGATTTTACCTATGATTTTACCAGAGATCAGTGCCTGTCCGTTTACTATTGAAAGCAAGTCTTCCAGCACAGTGCATGGCCAAACCTCCTTTCCATCAGCCCTCCTCATCCCAGACATTCAGCATCAGTTTCAAGACTAACAAGTAATGCAGTAGTACAGCACTTCCAAGGAGGAAAAGTTGACTGAGTAGCTATTGCAGGGACAGTCTAAGCTTTCTGATGAGGACTCCACACTGAAGTAAGCTGTATTCAGAGAAAGCCATTGGGAAAAAAAATCCCCGAAGGTGATGCTTCAAAGAAGCAAAATCAACATCACCAATGTGCTCAGAGAAATGGAGATCTCTCTCAGGGGTGAATGCAGCTACAGCACCTGAGATATAGCCCACATTGTTCACAGACTATTGGCACTCCACCTAGCTCCTCTTTCTGAAGTCCTCTTCATCTCTGCTCTCTACAGCTGAGAGTGCAATAAGCATTTGGGCTGCATAGTAGGTAGCCATGATGATGAAGCGTGAGTAGGGCACAGGAAAACAGAACTTGTTAAGTGCAATGGTCAGATCCGACACCATGAACAGCATCGCTCCAATGCAGGCCGAGAGCTTGGTCCATGTCCAGAGATCGTTGCACAGCTGCATGCCGGCGACTGCTCGCCAGCCCATGAAGCCAATCAAGGCAATGTAGACAGCTACCAAGTAGGTGAATGGGCCTGAGAGGTAGGAGTAGAGGAAGGCATAACAGGAACTGGAAACAAGGCCCATCAGCAAGCCGGCTTTGAGGTCCAAAGGCTTCATGCCAAAGGCTGAAGAGTACAGGATGTGTGTGATGGCAAACATCAGCAAACCTGGAAAGAGGCATTGACATAGCAAGTGTGACCTTTTGTCAGTGACTGGCAGTTGGTAGCAGAAGAAAACATGTAACTATATTGGGTTTCAAATACACCACAACAAGCACAGGCTTAGATGTCCTTGTAGCATTACACCTCAACACTATCAGTGGGAACCATACTGACCACTTGGGATCATTTTAACATAAAAATCTGTTCATAGGAGATCAGCCTTAGCACAAGCTCCCACCCTAAAAAAAACCCCAGCACACATACAACTGCAGCCAAGTACAGCTTTGTTGTGATGCAAATGTTTTTCTTGAGAGGCCAGATGAACTAGGCTGCTGCAGAAGGAACAAAGCTTGGTTTTCAGGTGGTTCCTCCTCCCCTGCTTTGGACAGAAGGGTGTGAGCAAGGCAGACCAAAGATCAATCCACCATCCAAGTGTTTTGCTCATAGGCCACATATGGAATAGGAAGGCTGGAGTCACAGCAGTGTAGAAACAAAATGTGAAAAAAATACTAGTCCCTCCGAAATTGAACGAAAAGCCTGACAGTATTTAGCCACAAACCCAAAGGCACTCAGGGACTAAATCTGGCTTCTACTCCATCTCTGCCCACAGCTAGGAGAAACCAAAGCTGGAAAGAAGCAGCTGACATATTTCAGGGACTGCACCAATGTGATCTGCCAACAACTTTATGGCTACGTGCAAGATTCAGATGAACCTTTGCTGGAATCAGTGACTGAAAATAAAATGCCAGATTCTCTTTGAAGTACTGGTACAGCAGCTGACTACTAGCTGTCATGCCCGTTGTAGATAATGGGCTCCAAACTGAGTCCAGCTCCTCTGGTCCTCTGATTCTCAGACCCACACATGGTGCAGTTGCAGGCTGCCCAACTTTATCCTGGCAGAGTTATTAGAGTAGCTGGAAGTTCTCATGCAGCTCTAAAGCATGAAATGGAGAAAAGGAACTGGGAAGCTGAGTCCTCCAGCAGGACACTTGTTTACATTGAAAGCATGATGCTGTGCTATAAAGGACAGTCACTAAAACCTTCTGCTGGCAGACATTTCTTCATCCTAATATTTGAGCAGCTGAGGCAGCTCAAAGAAGGGAAAGTGTCTCCCTCAGCCATGGTGGGATGAGAGGGGAACCTGCAGGAGGGAGGGGACTGGTGGGGATCTGGTCTGTGAGATGAGTCTAGAGAAAATGGAAAGTGAAAAGGGGAAGGAAGTGGAAAGGAGGGCAATAAGAAGCTGATGTTCCACAGATCATGGGCACAGTGCTAAGGAAGCCAAGGAGGGATTTAGGCTAAGAACTGCTTATAGTGTTACAATACAGGAAAGGTTAGAGCCCTGGCACGGTAAAGAGAAGGTGACTTTGCCTAGTAGCAAGGAGTGTTTTTTCCTGAAGTGGCATTATATGGAGAGTTCTGGGACGGGGAACTGAAGAATGTGTTGTTCTTCATGCAGGCAGCTGGCAACAAGGAGAAAGAGGAGAGGAGGACAGGATGTGGCAGCCAAGCAGAAGCCCAGAAAGGCAGGAGTAGTTTTGTGATATGTGGTGAGGCTGGTCACAAACAAGGGAGTCAACTCCCAGGGCTGCTCATTCAACACGCGTAAAACAAGTCAGGAACTGGGGAATCCTGTGACGGCTGCGCACGGAGCAGGGGTGCATTTCTCTTGCATTTCTCAGCCTTTGGCTTGATCCCCTCAACCGCATCAGGTAGGTAAGCCCTATTCCTCTTTGTCTGTTTCCTTCCCCTGGCATTTCTTTTCCCCTCCATGCCCCTGGAGTTTCCCCTTAGGCTGGCAGTAAGGCTTTTTTGCTAGTCCCTGTCTCCTTCATCAAATGCATTAATTGTTTCTAAGTGAGTGCCTGCTGTCAAAGGAGGTAGATGTTAACAACGTAAAGTATTTTCTACAGATAAGGCACTAGTCAGAAAACAGCATGTTATTGGCGGACTGAAATCGCAAAAATTAAAAAAAGCCAAGCCTGCCAAGAGCAGTTTCCCAGGCTCTCACTTCCCTATAAAGTAATGAACAAATGTCCTTTTACAAAATCATTGTCTCAAAAGCCATTCAAATCAGCCCAGTTCCCAAACCCTTTTTCCATCGCAAAAGCTGTAGAAGTTGAACAGAAAGCACATTTCTATCCAGTATTTCTTCTTATTCTCCTGAAATTTCAAATTCCCACAATGTCAAAAGGTTGAATATTGTCAGCTGTCAACAACAGCAGCCTGCTGAGTTTTAAACAGGAGAAAATACCTTTTGCAGGAGAGGTAAAGGATGAAGTGGGGTGGTGCACTTAATCTGCTAACAGCTGAAACGCAAATGTTAACACCTCACTACAGAAGATGGCAACTTGGATTAGCACAGACTGACGCAGGCAGGAGACAGCCAGAATGAAGACTGAGATTTTTAAAATGCTCCAAGACAGCTTTTTGTCTCCATAAGAAGAAAAATGTGTCCAAACCCCCAAAGCAACACGTCTCAGTTGTGGGACTAGGGTCGGAAATACAACTTATTTGCAGATTAAAACACATTAACCAGATATGATAACTGATTAACAGATACTGAATTGCTGTAACTGGTTGACCTTCCTCTAGTGCTAGACTGTAAAGGGAACTCAGAGATATCCCAGCTACATGGGAATGGAGAAGCTCAGAACAGTCCATGTGTATAAAAATTATCATGGCAAGAATCAGGCCTTGAATGTTTTCCAAGCCACAGCTCAAGGAGCAACTCCAGGTGGCAAAACAGAAGCATAAACCCTTTGGCTGAGATGACCTGCTCCACGCTGGCTACTCATGTTAGAAGGCCCACTAGTGAGAATGCCAACACTCAGCACGGAAGGGATGCACCTCAAGAGAAGGCTAGAGCTCCTCAGCAACATGCCCAGATAAATCCAATCCTCAGGGCCCAATCTAAATCCCACCAAAATCTGTAAAGGTTTTTATATGGACTTTTAATGAGACTGAGATAAGCCTTTGGGAAACAGAATTAAAATCAGATTCAGAGCATTTGGCCTTTCATAACTGGCATTGCACACACTTCCCTCTCATAAAGAAACAGCTGTGGGAATACCAGAATAAAACCAAATACTGACCTCATGAGAGGAGATAAAATAAGCCTCTGAATTTCAGAGCTGACAACAGCACAAGTCAGAAAACTTCCCTCATCTCATCACATTTTCCAGTGGGACAGTCACAACAGCCAGTTAATGATGGGTGTTACATCAGATCCCTGTGCTGGTTGAATTAACTTCAGAAACCCCACCGGTCAGTTTAGTGAAGGACTTAATGCTGCTGATTTCTTGTGACAGTCCAAGGCCAGGGAGAGAGTTGCTGCAGGCAGGTCCAGTGCGGCTTTAAATGACTAAATTATTATGTTCTAGTCTGTAAACTAGTAAAATAAAACAACCTTGTTTGCTCTGAGAGATCTTTCTGTAGAGAAGACAGGCCACTGTGGTAAGATTTGTCCTTGATTCCCCATCATTTACATGTCTTGCAAAATAGACATGTCTTGTACAACAGGCTGCATGACTCATAATGATGAACCTGCAAGTAGGACAAGATTGGTTTCTAACACCCACTTTCTGACACCTCCCCCAGGCTACAGACTTGCTTATCAAAACATAAGGGTCCTCTTCACCTGCTCTGAACTGGTGATCTTTGCACCACGTGTCCTATTTCTGATCCTTGTAGCGAAGGGCTGACAGATCTTGCAGAGACATAGGAGGTCCCATACAACTTCCCATAGCTTCTTGGGAACTGCCAAGTGCCACAAGCATTTCCTTCTTTTCCCTAGGGATTCTGCCCATGTCACCTTGCCAGCTCCAGCCAGCTAGTATGCTGTGAGCACATGCCAGGGAGCCAAACCTGCCCCAATTATCTCACTAACCTCAAGAAAACCTCAAAAGAAAGACTCATCCATGCCATGTGACTCCTCTAACCATGATGGATTTTAGTCAAAAGGATAAGTGCTTCCCACAGCCCAGGGCTTAAGCTATACATTAGTAAACAAAACACATGGCCCAGCAACTCATAACTAAATAAAAAGGGTAACAGCTGGACACTCTGGCATCCCTCTCTGACACCGCACTCACCGTGAATGAAGTAGCCCTGCTCCTGCCAGATGAGAAAAGCATCTCCCACTGCTGAGAATATAAGTCCCGCTAGGATGCGGCTGGCGCTCCGGTGTGACACTAAGAAGTTAATTCCATGAGCCAGAAGGAAAACCCACAGGCAGAAGATGGGCAGGCATTTGATGAGGGCACTGAACCAAGAGGGGCTGGAAGTTGGCAGCCAGAGGACGAAATAGACACAAGTGGCTTTAAAGAAGGGCACCAGCTTGGGACCTTCGCTCTTCACCTAAAAGAAACAATAATTAAAAACAGAGAAATTAATGGGAACATTTCAAAAGCATCAGTGTGATAAACTGCGTAACAGAACTGTCTCTTTCTGGAAGCTGCTCTTGCATGTATACTGTCAGCTAGCAGCATTTCTACGCTGCAAAAGGCTGTCTGGACTTGACCATGATCCTCAGCCTAGACCTTTGTGACCCTCTCTGCTGAAAATATTTCTTGCCTAGCAGGATGGATTTTGGATGGTGGAGATGGAGGAAGTTTCAGATACCTTTTCTCATTATTTGTTTTCCTAAAAACACTTAGGCCATCAGTCAAACTCCTTTGGTGATCCTTGCCACCTATCTTGTGTTTAGACTAATGCCTTCTATACACCTTTCCTGCAGCTGCAAAAATACTGTACTCCCCAGGAATATCTCAGCAGTAAACATGCCAATAAAAGTGCAGATCTTCCCTCCCATTTTGGCAAATCCTCTTGCTTAGCCAGTTGCAGATAATGCCAAGGATATGACTTCTAAGCCATTATCTCTCCTGCCCTGTAACCTCATGCCTGGAGCTTGCTGCTGGCATCACCACAGGACTTCAAATACCACCACATCAACCTCTCAGGTGAGGATGTCACTTCCTCAGCTGATTAATACCAACATCACGTGTGGCTTTATTCTATCATTACACTAATAATATACTGCTCATATTGCAGGAAATGTTTTGACTCAGGGCTCTATTGTGTAAATCCAGATAAAAAAGCAGCATGAGCAGTAGGCTACTCATAACAAAGCCACAGCAGAGGCAGGGCACAGAGCTACAGACTCCACAAGCTGGGTCTGCTCCTAACACACATTTACTTGAGATCACTCTGGACAGTGATAATATGCTTATTGTGTTCACCTGCCCTCCTGTGATACTTCTGTGTCAGATTTAGTGGAGGTACAGAAAACTCCACATGAGGAGCAAAGTTATGATTTTATTTTCTCCTTAGGGTAGCTGAGGACCAAAACAAGGAGCAAAGGAGAAAACTTACTACTTCATGTGCCTGCCTGAGCTATGTATTTTACAAAGCCTGTTTCCTCCTGCAGCTAAGGCAGTTCAACCTCCAGAGCTCCCCTGCAAGCCAGGGTTCACTCTCAAACTTCTCATTTCTTTGGTCAAGCAAGATTCAGTTGCTTAGTATCAGAACGACTTCCATGGCTTCCATGGCCAAAGCACAAAGAGGCCTCATGCACTGGAGGGGGACAAGGGGAAATTTAGAGGCATCGGAGCTGGCATCACACTGCAAAGTACATCAAAATCTGAACAACCATGTGTGACACTCTGGGGTTGCTTATCTCACACAAGGAGCCCATGTACCAAAAACCTGCAAAAGAAACACTGGTCTTTTTTTTTTAAATCGCTTGGCCCTGTTTCTGCTTCCTGCATCATGGGACTTCGCCATGACACAAAACCAGCATCCACCTTCTTTTGATGCAGTGTGCCTTGATGCAGACACCTAGAATGGCTGAAGACTGCACAGCAAATACATCCATGCTTATGGTGCTCAGTTAATAAAGCCTGAACTCATTGAAATTCAGGAGGTTTTACAGACACAAGCAAAGAGAGACAGGTGAAGCTGGAAGACAGAGGCAGAGGCAGTGGAGGGCATCTTCATATGCGGTATCTAAAAAAGGAACACAATCTCTGAAGCAGCAAGACCATAAATAAAGGGCATCCCAAGAAGCCAGTGCATTCAAAATTGTTCTCACATCTAATGGAAATTTCCCTATCATATCAGCAGTTTCTTAGCAGTAAGGTATATAATTATACATTATTCATAGGCTATTGCCAACACAATCTTTAAACACTCCATTAAACAACCAGGCTACAAAATTCACTCACAAAACTACATCAGCAACCCATTAACCTTCTTGTATTACATGGGGAGCCCATCAAGAGTCCTCTGCTGAGGCTGTCTAAATTAATCACCATTTACCACTTCATGTCTACATCCCTTAGGAGAATTCTGGCAGCAAATAACAAACGAACTTGAAATAAAAGTCATAAAAGCCTACATAGTGTCACAGTACTGAGAGTGCCTGGGAACTGTCATACGTGGGCAGTATCATACAAGGGAAGAGTGCAGCCAAGCTTCCCTCTTCTTCAGACCCAGCACCTTGCTCTTCTGAAGTGACATCAGGCTCAGACTATCCAAAGCCAGTGCCTGCCTCCAGCTCTGCCTCTTTCCCTTCTCTTTTTTATTAAAAATGTAGTTGATCACATTCATCCTCTCAGTTGTAGGCAATAAATGACCGCGCTTCTGGCAGGGTTTGCTCTTCTCCTGCATCAGTTGTGGAGGATCCCCACCATGCCATAACAAGCCTGAGATCTTCAGCACAGAAAACTAACAACCTCCAGAGCTACAAAGTGCAAAATAATTTGCAGCATTAACAGTGCTCCTGGTCCCTGTAACAGCCTCAGCTAAGGTAGATAGGTAGTTTTGTACCTCTGAAGACAAAAGTTCATGCTGAAAGGTATATAGTTCAAGTTCAGCCTTGTCTGTAACACAGCACAGAGACACTACTAGAAGCATACAGGAATGTATTTCAGTTAATAAACACAGGAAGTTTTATTTAATACTTCATATTAAAAGCACAACACCTGCTAGGAGTGGTTACCATTACAGTCATAGCTTGTCCTCCTCCGTGTGTATGCATGATGAAACAGGTTTTAATTACACTTGTCCCTTGCTTTACTGAATGTAAGACATGCACTTGTGCAGAAAGGTTATGTTTGCTTGGTAAGCTTAAAATTTCTATTTCTTACTGTTTGAATGGGCATTTTCCAAGCCCAGACAGCATTATTTTAAAATAATGGTTTGTATTATTTCCATCCTAATAATAATTAAGGAATTTTTCAAGCATAAGAGGTCAGATTCCAGTCTCAGTTACTCATTTGTATCCCTGGAATTTAAAGTGTTACAGAGTTCTCATGTAAAAATAACATCTTATATCTAGAAGGGCTCCAGGCTTCTCATCATTAACATTTTGCTCCTTTACATTTTTTCTACAAATATATTTCAAATGACTTATTTCCAAACATGCCCTTGCCCATAACTGAATGCTGAAGCTTATGAGAGGGCTCTGACCAAATTGGGTGCTCCATGAGGAACACCACTTGATGAGACACAGGTACCTGCAGAGCTGGGCAGCACATTCTGCGGGGATGGTGTGGCACTGGCAATACTTGGGAGAAGTCTCCCAAGGAAAACTGAGGCAACCAGAGCGTGGTGCTGGGGGGTTGCTCTCTGTTTGAACATGTGGCTAAAGCTTAGGAAGAAGTGATGGGTCAACCTGGAAGACAAGTCAGCGGTGGTATTGGGAAATCATGCACCAACATGAGTGTAGGCTGTGAGTTGAGGAAATCCAAACACCTAATCCATGACTGAACTTGCCTGTCCCTCAGGAAAGGAACATTATTTCTTGGCTGCATTGATAAACTGCATCAAACCACCTATCTCCTTTGCACCTGTGTCTCAAGAGACAGAATGTGAGATGGGGCTGTGCTGTGGTGCTGGAAAAGGAAGCACTTGATGCACGTGACAGGATCCTTTTTGCTCAGGTGTGTGATTGTCATTCCTTTCAGGAGGGTTTTGCTATTTTGTTACAAATTCTATGGCATTTTTGTTCCCATTTCTTTTCTTCTTGCATTGCTAATTTACTTTGTGCTGAAATGCAGTACAGAAAACATCTTGAATACAATGACAAGGAAGTATTTCCAAGTTTTGAATTTCTAAACTGAGCATAATTTAGGGCATTTTCTTAACTGCTATAACTACTAAGTTACTTAGAGTCTTTAAAAATTAGTTTAAATTGCTGTAAAGCCACCATCTCTGTATTTGTGGAGTTACAGTGAAAGTATCATTTATTAAATTATCTGTATCCAACCAAACCCAATGAACTCCTCCAAGGCTTAGGCAGACTAGGAAGAAGTTATGTCCTGGTTCTCACTGGGAGATTTTGAGCCAGATGATCTCCACAGGGCCTTTCCAACCTCAGCCATCTTGTGATCTTCAAACAGAACATGGCATTGGCACATGCAACTCTCTGGAGGCTAAGGGCTTGGATATCCACCTGCCTGTTAAGGATTCAGGTTTACAGTATCCCTTCTTGTTTTGTCTGTTCTCATTCTGCTCCAGTTTGAAATACTGCTCATTTCCTTGTTGCTGTTGCAGTGACAGATGACACTATCACATAAGTATTTCAACCACGCTGTGATTTGGTATTGGTATAAGATGTCTTGAGAGGTTAGGCTAGCCGATGAAAAAACACAGATACACAAGTGGCAGACCTGAAGAAAAAACTGGGTAAGAAGGACTGACAAAAAGTTCCCAATGTGCAAAATACAAGATGTAGCACTCAAAGATGACCAAAAGCTTCATACAACAGCTTCTAAGCTATATGCACAAGTTAGTTATTGGTGCCTCACAGGGGTCCCCGCTATGCAGCACTAGGAGATGCTGATGATCCACGTCTGTATAAGACAATATTCATTACAAGGTATGACTTGGGGAACATCTATGTTGCTCCTCAGCAGCACAGATGACCTCTTCTGTCTGCTGCAGGCACATAAGCAAGATAAAAAATTTACAGCTACCCCCAGGGAGGAATAAGCTGCCTCCATAGAGGAATGGCTACATTTGTAAGACAGTGACCTGATTTTCTTCAACATTTTGGAGCCAGCTGTCTGTACCTACATCACAAGTGGGATGAAGAAAATTCAGCTGTCACAGGGGAGGAGACATCCTGCTCCTGAGGTACAGAAGAATGTCAGTAGCTTGTTGCTTTGAAACACTAAAGACAGACAAAGTTCACTGTTCATAAGCCTCACACTTGTCCCAGGAAAAAATGTAGAGTATCAAATAATGCTCTTCTCTTCGCAAGTACCCTAAATCAGCCTGCACAGAAAACAAGTATACAGCCACCTCCAGGCACCAGCTGCGTGCCAACCTGCTGTGGGGATATGGCTGACGCCCACTGGGCTCAAAATGCTGTTTTCCAGGAAAAATGTTCGAAAAATAATACCCCAGCTATTTCACTGAACAACACTTGAGCACAGCTGTGTGCACTGGCCAAGAAAAGCTGGGTCACAGTCCTCCACCCATCCCTCCCAGTGGCCTTGGCTGGCTGAGTACCATTTTGTGTATCCATGGCTGAGCTGCTTCTCCTGGCTTTCAGCATCCTGCATCATGGATCCTGCCTTGGTTCTGCCCTACTGTGACAACGGTTCTTACCCCGACTTGTGTGCCGATAAATACTTATGTGGCTTTGTTGCCATGTACTGTGCTGCCCCTGCAAACCCATGGCTCATCCTTCTCATTCCCCAGACCATGTAGCTCTTTTCAAGGCTGACAATTCCCTGTGTACTTTGAGTCACAGAAGGAGAGCTGCTTCAATCACAGCTAGGACAAAGTATACATATGTGCAACAGGCTCTCATCTACGCAGTGAACCAACACAATTCCCCATGAGTCTGAGCATACAGAAAACCCATGTTTGCACTTAACCAAAATGAGTAGACAAAAAGGAGAAGCCTGTGTGTGCACAAATCTTAGCTCAAGGCAGCCAATTTTCCCCTGAATTGAGCAACCCATCAGCTTTTACTGAACCAAAAAAGAACACAGCAGTGCTGGGCAGATCCTGGCCACAAACTCACATGAACTGACTGCAAAGCCCTGTCTTCCTGGGATTGTTTGTTCCTGGGCTTGGAAACCACGTTCCCACCTTTGCTCAGATGGTGCCACATCAAGCTTTTTGAATGTATGCATTTTTAGGCAGGGGGACAGATGTGTGTGTAATAGGGAGGATTCAGCTATTTGGTACCTAAATTCACCATTTACATCTTCCCTATCCTGGGCGGACGCAGCAGCTGTCACAATGACCAGCACTGGGGTGGGCCCTCAGAGCAAAGGCTCCAGTGGCCACACTGGTGGCTCAGCTCTGCATCCCTCCTTGGCAGCATGCAGAGGTGCGAGGAGGAGATGGATAAGATGTAAAGGGGCCACTCAGTCCGTGCTTTTCACTCCACTGGGTTGCTGAAATATAAGGGCTGGCTGGGACAGCCCCAACTGGTCCAGACTCTTAAGTGTGGGTGAGTGCAAAGCACTTCAACTCTATTCTCATGCAGGAGCAAACTGCTCCTGGGGGAGAAGCGATTGCCTTTTGTCAAGGAAGGCACTGGCGTGTGCATGCCCCAAGTTGCTCCTGACTAAAATTATGATAAAAAGTGCTTGTTTATGGAAGGTGGTGAAGAACTGATTAGTGAAGAACTGAACCCGCCAATTAACTTGCCTGTAATACTGTGTTGGTGCAACATATTTGTGCAATTAATAAGAGGGTTTATGTTTGTTTTGAAGGTGCCATTGGCCAGGCATCCAAGGCAGATGGCTCCTGAACAGGCTCCACATGCTGCAGGAAATTCAGGGTGGAGATAAGATTGTAGAGGCTCCATCTCAAATGGACTTGTAAAATAGCTAATAAATCACCCACAAGATGGTACATGATATGTGTTTGGAAGAGTGTGTGTTGATAATCCTTTGTCTCCATCATGCTTATGCCATGCAGGGAATTTTGCCAGGTTTTGCAACACTTTATTGCAGCTACTGGCATTCACCAGCACAACTCAGGGCCTCCATTTCTCTGACAAGGGTAATGCAGTGAAACTCAGCTTGCGCTTGGCTGTCCAACCAGACCTGTTTGCAAGTGGTCAGAGAATCATGGTTTTGTTTCACAGGAGAGCCTCCATCATCCAGTACAAGCCAGAAGTAACAGTGCTTGGTCTGAAGGCTTTCCACCTGCAAAAGGACCAACCTTGAGCTCAGCCACAAGCAGCAGGAGCAGTGTGTCCAAGACACCTTTTCCACCTGCAGGATCTCTTCAACTCCTCCTGCAAAATAAGGGTGGTTTGGGGTTCTCTCATCCCTCCCTTCACCCCAGCCACCTGGATACCCTCTTCCTTCCCCCTGTTAATCAAAGTAAGCTCCAGATGCACTTTCCAGCTTTTCAACCTGACAAGGGTTGAGAGCTAGAAATATTCAACTTCTTTTTCTTAAGGCCAAGCTATGGCTATTTGCCAGAAAAATGCAATTAAAAATTTGGCACAGGCCCTGAAAGTCCTTGGGTGGTGAACTTGCCGCACCAGTTCTTGGCATCAGCAAAGTTGCCCTTTGGTGGAGGCACAGGGGAGCGGGCAGTGGGTGAGGATTAATCAAACTGGCATCTTAACACAGGCCCCTGTGCAGGGCTAGGCTGCTCCACATACAGCTGCACACAGAAACAAGAACCACAGCAAAGATTTTCATTTCCAAGCCAAAAATTCTGCTGGACTTGCAGTCACCTAATGTCCAGATTAACCGTGGCGGGGGATGGAAACCTATCAGCACAGAGGATAAAACGTTCCAGAAGAGCTTCTTGCCTCCGAACACCGACAGAAGGGAGGACATTTGGAGCAGCAGCTTCCTCACAGCCGCCTGGCAGCAAGGCACGTGCCTGCTGACAGCAGGGCGACACTGGCGTGCACCAGCCTCTTCCAGGGGAAACCACAGCTTAAGTCCCTGCAGCGCGGCAGCACGCCTGGGCACAGCGGGGGCACGGCACAGCCGGTGAGTGCTGGGAAGGGGACGTTTTGTACCAAGCCGGCTGCGCAGCACGTGAGCGGGGCTCATCCTGCCGTGGAGCGCCAGCAATGCGAGGCGGCGGACGCGGCTGTTGCAAAGGCCTCTTTCCTCATGTTTGCTCTCCCAAGTGTGATTTTTCCACCACAGGCTGCTGCCTGTCCCTAGCCATAGACACTGCTCAAGAGAAGTCTGTGCCACCCTGTGCTTTATCTTAGCCATGCTGGGAAGGTAAAAGAGAGAAGGCAAGCTCTGTGGCCTTTTACAGAAGACAACAAAATAGCTACAACGATGAATCCTTGTGCAGTGATAGGGAGGGATGTAAGATAGCATCGGGAGAAGTCACAAATAAGAAACAGGAAACACCTTCGAAAAACTCCTTGCAGGAGACCTCAGAAATGTGAGTGAACAGTCCCATAACAGCCTAAAATAGAGGCAGATGGTTCTGGAGCCAATGAAATAATCCTCACTACATCAGGGCACTGCATGTGCCACAAGCTGCATCAGAAGCCCATTCCTGCTTCTTGTCTTTTAAACCATGACATTGCCCAAAGCTATTTAGAGACACTGATCCATGTTTTTTCCTCTAGCAATTAAGGAAGTAACAGCATCCATAAAGGTATCTCCTGCACTGAACAGAAGAAGAGATTCTGTTAGCTCAGCTAATTGTGGTCAACAAGCTATGCAACGGTGTCTCTGGTACCTGCTGCTACCGGGCAAAGTGAGATACCACTACACCAGCCAAATACCTTACTTACAAAGTCACTGGGGTAGTAGCTTTTGGCTTTCCTGGACCGCAGAGAAGCATTCAAGATAGTGAAGCCTTTCATTAGCAGTGTTAACTGGTAAAAATCAAATTACAAACACATTTCGCCCTAAAGACTCAGCTTGGGTGTATGTAGTTTTGCTAGGGCTTGTCTTACTGGGTTGATTTTGTTTGTTTCCATTACCAAACATCATCTCTCCTGTCTGCCAGACAGGCACAGGGCCACAAGCAGGGCTACTTTAAAAACCTTTTCTTAACCTGTGGTAGTAATGATTGACTCCACATCTGTAGCAATCCTATAGCTGTCAGCAGTATTGGAGATTTCCTTCTGAGTATAGTCAGCAATGTACCATTTCCAATGACCAACAATATTAAGCCAGTCTAGGATTCAAATGTCTCTGCAGGGCTGTAGGAGCTGTCACAGACTGATGCTTCCAGGGTAGTCCAATGGGTCTCAGAAATAAAAGCAAAAAAATAGCATTTGCCTGCCAGCACCTAATCTCAGGCAAAGACTACTTTTCCCTCCTGGGATTCCTGATCTTCCTTTTCATGTAGCAGCAAGCAAGCCTCTCCAAACATTTCATTTTTTGTAACACTCACAAAAGAGCCCCTTCCAGATGTTTAAAAACCTCAACCACAGTGGGTCAGTCTTCTCATTTTGCTTATCAGAGCTGCATTGCCGGCACCTCAAGGGCACACACCCTTCCTCAAGGAGCCAGATCAGGTGGGGCTGTGTCTCCCAGTGCTGCCCAAGAGCTCAGGAAGATGCTGTGAAGCTGCAGGGAGCTTCGGGAACTTGCCAGCCAGCAACCTGAAATGCAGTCAGGGGCTGTCTCAGACAATTCTTCTCAGGGTGGGAAGGGGCATTTATTTGGCTTGTCACACTAAAATTCAGATTAAAAATTTCTAGTGCTTATGGAAAAGTCTCCACAGCTCATCCTAGGTGTGGTTCCCAGGCTACAAGCACACATTCAGGAGACTTGTCATTATTTATATCACGCTCCTCTGTGAAAGAGAATGCAGATCTCTGTCACCCAGGAAGAAATGGCATTAGGTTTTGTGCTGCTCTAAACATTACCTTGGAAGGGCTGGGTAAGCCCAACGTGCTGGCTGTGGGGCACAGGGCCACAGCAGAAAGCAAGGCCTGTTGCCACAGAAGAGTGCCACACACTGATACCTGCTCCACAAGCCGTGTGGCAAGACTGAGGCCTCTCTCCAGTATTTCTGATATGGGTGCAGTTCCAAAATAAAATGCCACAGGGAGAAATGTCAGTTCCTTCCTTGTCAGCACCAATGGCAAGCTGAGCCTCTAGGTAATAACAGTGGGGGGTTTGCACACAGAGTGTTTTGTCCCCAGGCCTGAAATCCACCTTTTGCCTTCCCTTTCCCATATCCAGCTTTATTTGCATCCCACAACCCATCACATTTATATACGTCTTGGAAGGCACCAGCCACCTCATTATTTGGCTGCAGCAAAAGAGGATGCACAAAAGAATGGGCACTCAGGAGAAATGGGTGCTTGGCAAAGCTCTACCCTGTCACATGTGGCTTTTCCAGCGGGGATTGGTATTTTGGAAGGAAGGAAGAAAGGCATTTCCATCCAGAAGTGATTTCTTCAGCAAATTTCTTCAACAGAGTAGACCTCATTTTACCTACAATCTATGGGGAACAGTGCAGGTCTAAATGAAGAGTGTTGCAGGCATTGTTGTCATAGCCCTTTATGATAACAGCTAAAGAGCCACTAGTGTAGCACAGAAGGCATATGGCACGTGACAGGTTGTACCAGCCCTACCAGCCATTCCTAAACACGTGCCAAGGCTGAAACCACATCCAGCACACAAAAGGTGCTTTTGCAGCTCAGCTTTCTGGCTCACACAGCAGATCCATGCACACCTAGCAGGTGAGGTTTTTACAAAAGCAGCAGGAAGGCAGAACTCAGAGGAGGGGAAGGAGGCCACCAGTGGCTCGGAAAGCTGGCAGCTCTACACAAAAGACTTGTCCTACAAATCCTTGCAAGGGGCTGCAATAAGATCAGCAAAACCTGGCGAAAGCAAGCAAGGCTGTGCTGGGAAGCCCAGGAGGACAGCTCAGCTTGTCTTGTGTCTAACAAAAAGCTGAATGAAAAGCTCCACTTGAAAAACACGTCCTGCAGGCTGAGAGCTTGTGAAACACTCGTGTTAAAGAAAATGAGAAAGGAAAATAGTAATGTACCCCAATAAAGTTGTGGTTTTAGAAAGGTGCCACTCTGATACCTTATGAAAACGCATCCGCCCTCCTTATGTAATCATGAGATGAATATGCTTAAGGAGACAGGAGGATGTAAGGTCAAGGTCTGACAGTAGAGCCACAGGTTTTATTTCCAATATCTATTTTCATACCAAGACGGTGTGACCTGGGCAAGTCAGTATCAGGCACATATTACATGAATTTGCACTTTCCCAGCCGATCTCAACAGATATGGAGTGTGCAGGTGCAAACACTGGCCTGTACAAACACAAATCCACACAGTCCAGGATTCACACTAGGATATCAAGGTGTTGTGGTTTAAGCCCAACTGTAACTCAGAACCACTCAGTCTCTCTCTCACTCCCTCCCCCCGCCTTCCTCCCTCCCACTCCCTAAGGGATGGGGAGGAGAATCGAAAGAATGTAACTCCCACGGGTTGAGATAAGAACAGTCCAGTAACTAAGGTATAAC
>WYDI02022481.1:25415-37482 GCA_009867235.2 Psittacus erithacus
CGAAAGTCAAAACCACAGCACTGCACCAGCTACTAAGAAGGAGAAAAATGACTGCTACTGCTGAACCCAGGACACAAGGGTTTCACTTGCAAAACCCCTGCAGTAATTGGGCTGCAAATATAAATGCGGATCATGCTTACAAATGAGTGTGTAGCTGCTTATTGGTGTTATGCCCTTTATTTTAAGGTTGCAAGTCCACAGATGCATGGGACATTAGCCCAGTGGAAACTTCACAAATGTAAATTAAGTGCTAAGCTTGTCATCATACTTCTTTTATATCAGGGTTGCAGGAAAACCCATGAAACTTCTTCAGTTTTTCCTGCAATTGAGCATAATCTGCACTGCTGTCCCAGAAGCCTGGCTGGCTCTGATTTGTGCTGTAACAAAACCAAAATACACAAGCAAACAATGATATGGTAACCAAGCCATGGTCTCAGCCAGCAGAAGCCCAGTTCTGCTGAAGCCATGGGAGACAAAATGACTCACATCAAACTGAGGATCTGCCCAGTGTGTCTAGTATGTATTGAAAATGTGCAGCTGCTTAATGTCAAACTTACCCTCAGTCTCAAGCAATGATTCGATCAGAGGCTATTTGGAATGAGCAGAAATGCATCCATTTTGATACATAATCAGAAATTTAATGCCTGATGCCAAATGGGGCCATATCTGTCTCCAGAGCTGGTTCTGGTGAGGGGCAAAAACTGACACCATCCTCATTAGCAGGCAGATCTGCAACACAACAGTCAACCTGCAACACTAAATTAATGCAAGAAGAGACACAAGTTGGACTTACGCAAAGAGAAACTGCCCTGTGCAATTCAGGGTCAGATGCTGTGGTGTGTGCCCTCAGGCTCTCTGCAGGTATCTGAAATCCTTCCCACCCTAGCACACTTTAAATCTTCCAGGAAAGCTCTCACTCAGCCCATCTACCACTTTTCAGCTCTGGTGGCATGTAATCTCCCAGTTTTCTGCTCCATGTCACCTGGATCCTTGTTCACATTCAGCATTACATGGAGGGATGCTCTAGACTGAGCGCTTATCATACAGAAACCTGTCATTAGTTTAAATGCTATTTAGATTGTGGCAGTATAAGATATGGATATAGGAAAGGTGCCAACAGGCTAGAAGAAGAAATAGCTGTCGCCTTCATTTTGGGCATGCTGCAATAAGAAAAACCTATATCTCTACTTATAATGACAAATCTACTGGGCATTGTATGACATAAAGGGCAGTGGAAAAGTTAAGTGCTAATGTAACAGCCACATCGGTCTTCAGGAGGGAAGGGAGTTATATAACTAATAATCTTTTTGCTGCTCCAAAGTTTCCACATGCTAGCAGAAGACAGGTTCCAGATGCCATCTTTTTCCAAGAGTCTAATTTCACTGGGGTTATTATTCCCTCAGTATCGCACAGTTGCCCACAGAGAAAGATTACTTTGGTTCCTCTGTCTTACTTAGTGTTTTGGATATAGATACTAGAACAAGAAAAGAGAATGGAAGAAATTATCTGCATCTATTCTGAGGAATTATGTGTAAGTACAGGTTTTGGAGCTTGACCCACAATCTTCACCCACAAAGCACACTTTGAACAACAGAAATGTGTGACTTGAGTGATGTATTTGAGTTAATGAAGCCTTTAATCTACAGCACTGCCTGCAGCAGTGATTGGAGCTAACTGCTTAATGCAGCTACACTGGGACACTTTCTAGCCTCCAATTTCAGTTACCCATATCTCAGCCCACCCTCTCACAGCAACAGCTACAGCAAAGAATGTCAATGTCATAGCAAGAATGCACAAGTTCAGTCTGAAAAAATAAATCATGGCATGTAACACTATGCCTAGGCTCTATCTGGCACAAATCAGCACAGCTGTTTGCTCAGTAGGACCAAAGCTTTTAGGCTTCTCCCAAAAGGTGTGACTGACACAAATGTTAATAAGATGCTGCTAAGCTTACCTAAGGTGATGACTCCCTCTCTTACTTCATAGAGTTCAGATGTTGAGAAATCTTTTCTATAATTCATTTATATTGGTTTGTTTTTCATACAAGTGCCGTATTCCCATAATTGTCTCTGTGGTGTATAAATGTGAATGCTTACAAGCTTCCTTTGTAATAAAATCCCAATTTATGAGGTATTTGAGTAATGGGGAAAATTACTTGAAAGCAAAATGAAAGCAACAATGTTGCATATAAACAAAGAGAACAAATAAAGTTACCCTCTCTACTGTAAGAGTTTCCTCTGACTTAGATGTTTGCTAACACTTCATTAATTAACGCAGAAATAATACATTCTCTATTTTAGAACCAAAGGCTGAAATAGTTCAAGTTTGATCTGGCTTTCTTTTTTTCAACAGCAGTTTGAGGATTAGGAAGCACACTTTCTAATAATAAACCCTTAGAACTATGCTTAGACCTACTACTGCTACAATTGCCCATCGAGCAGACTATCTAAACAATGTGATTTACATCAGGCTTCCACACTCATTTGGATTGGTGTGGTTTGGCCCCTCTTCAGAAGCTCAAACAACATCTACCCCATTCTCCAGCCCTATTCAGTATTTGTTACTGGTAAATACCTTTCCAGGTCATACCTTTCAGGATTTTCACTCAATGTTTGCAAGTGGCCTTCATACTTCCCCCACAGTGACATCCTGCATCTCCACAGGGGGTCAACAAGGACTGTTCTCAGGAGGGTTGCTGGCTGCTTCCCAGCTAATGGGGACAGGGCCAAGGGCTCAATGTGCTTGATGCAGCCAAAACAACATATTCTTCCCCAACACAGCTATCTCTGTTTAAAGATGCAAATACATCAGAGTATAAAAGGGAAAGGATAGGGATTGTTAAAATACAGCTTCTATGCAAAAACCTGTCCCATACAGGGAGTTTCACCTCTCTCCCACACATAGGGTTGTGTTAGCCCAAGTAAAAGTCAGGTGCAGAGGGGATGTTGAAGGCAAGAGCCCATAGTTCATCTTGCTCAAAGAGACACACTGATACCACCTATAATTGCCCCCCCCCAAAAGACATATTCTCACACAATTAATGTCTTTATATTTCCCATGCCATGTTTTCCTCAAGGGGGTACGAAGCCCTGTGCTAAGTTTAGCCCTAACTTTAGGGAAAAAAACAGTGTCCCTCTGAGCAAGGAACACTATGTAAATGCCAAAACAACTGTGTGTCTCCAGGGGCATCTCCTGCACACCTGTGCCCCTGCAATCACAGTGCCTGCTGGGCAGAAATATCCTTAGGGCAAGGGCTATCTCCCACAAATGCACACTAAAAGCTGCTTACCCAATATCAGGAAGGAAAAAACAAAACCAAAACAGGACAAAAATCACTAACAAGGCAGTCTTAGAAAGGGCTTTTACTAAAATGGGACCACTGATGATTGAACAAGAACAGAATTAAACCTCATAGAATCATAGAAGTTTGGGTTGGAAAGGACCTTTAAAGGTCATCTAGTCCAACCCCCCTACAATGAACAGGGACATCTTCAACTAGAGCAGGTTGCCCAGAACATCCATATCCAGCCTGGCCTTGAATGCCTCCAGGGATGGCGCATCCACCATCTGGGCAACCTGTGCCAGTATTTTACCACCCTCTTGGTAAGGAATTCTCTCTTTACGTCCAGCCTGAATCTCCCCTCTTTTAGTTTAAGACCATCACCCCTTGAACTATCGCAACAGGCCCTGCTAAAAAGTCTGTCCCCATCTTTCTTACAGGTCCCTTTTAAGAACTGAAAGGCTGCAATAAGCTCTCCAGAGCTTTCTCTTCTCTAGGCTGAGCAACCCCAGCTATCTCACCCTTTCTTCACATGGGAGGTGCTCCATCCCTCTGATAATTTCTGTGGCCTCTGGACCCTCTCCTATAGGTCCATATCTTTCCTGTACTGAGGACTCCGGAGCTGGAAGCAGTACTGCAGGTATGGTCTCGCAGAACAGAGGGGCAGAATAGCCTTCCTTGACCTGCTGGCCTTCTTTGCACCTCACATAGCCACGAAACAAATGCACCATTTATTAGTACTGCTTTCCAACGGCAGGCTCCCAGCATACATGGCTTCATGCAGAAAAAACAGCTCTTAATCAAAGCAATATCAAGAATAATAATTTGTAAGCAGGATGCTCCTGCTTGCCTAGCAGAGTAAGCAGTGAAAGCTTCCCTCCAAGGGGACTTCCAGCCAGAGTGAGCATTGCTCATCAGCTGGAACAGGGCTGGCAGGTGAATGCATCTTCTCTGCCACAGCCCAGCACCATGCAAGTCTAGACTGGCATCAGCAGGACCCCAAAGCTTTATCCCAGCTGAGGACCTGGCGCAATATGTTAAAAGATATTTTAGCCCCAGACTTGTTTATCTGTGGGCATGCTCCCCACACAGCACATCTGAATTGTGCAGCATCACGAACAGCAGCTTGGCTAGCTCTGCACAACGATGAGGTCTCTCCCCGTGCACAGAGCAGACATGCCAAACCCTCCAGGCCATGATGCATGCCTGGCAGCCAGCACAAACAAGCAGACCTAGCCACGATCTCTCCCTAGCTCCCTCTTCATAACCAATGCCTCCTTGTGTGGCTTTTTCCAGCTATCAGTTGTACAGCAGCCCTGGAGCTCACAGTTTCTGACTCTCATCACAAGAGTGTCCTAAAGAGGAAAGAGGGGGACATAGAGGAGGCCAGGCTGCATGTAAGTAGTCAGGGCAATCTGCTGCAGTTATGTACAAAGCCCATTGCTTTGAGAAGAGGAAGCAAAATCATGTCACTCTCAGCTGTGCTCTTCTAGTGTCCTCCCCACTGAGGCTGATGCTGCAGTGCACTGGGAGAGGACATACACTGTAGACAAATCAATTCCTCTGGCTAATTTGATTATGCCTCAGATGCTGCCCACAAAGACAGCATCCCCACCATGTGTCATAGCAGTGACATCCATGCTGGCTCCAAGCACCTGGTCTATCTCTGCATCAAAAGGCACTGTGGTACATAGGTAAGGCCTGGGACCAGGGGGTAGCGCCTAGCTGTGGCCAGACCCAGTGCTATTCCCTTCAGCAAGGGGCCCTGCATCTCACCCCCTGCACAGCTCCAACTGGCAGCTTTGCACAGGCTGCACCATGTTCCTGGGCAGCACACTCTGATGCACGACACTGTTTCAGCCTGCCCTTGGCAGAGCGCAGCATAGCCAGTGCCCGAGCAGCACAGGGCACTCCTTCGGAGAAACAGTGATGTGAAAACACACTGAAGGTGATGTGCAGAGAACTGCTCCTTAACAGACTGAAGGCTTGCAGCTCTTTATGAGCTCTTTGGAGGATCAGATACTCTCTCCTCCCACCTCTACAGCCATGGCAAACAGCTACAGCTCTGGTCTGCAGCTGCCAGTCTTATCGTCCCTCCAGCTCTCCAGAGCTTCACACCAGCATTAGTTGCCTTTGGTGAAGCAAAGAGTCACCAGAGCAGAAATGAGATTTGTTACATGCTAAAAGGGCAAATGAAGAAAGCAGGGTTGTTTTTTTTTATTTTCCTTCCCAAGTTACCTTCCTAAATTGTAATTTCTGGTGTAGGCAAGCCCGGTCTGAAGGATGTACACCCTCCCCAAACCATATCCATGCTCTAGTCCTTGCCACCTCTCACAGCTCGGTTGAAATATACTCTGCAAGACAACCCTGATTTACTACCCTTAACAGCAAAGTACTGCCTCCTGTGCATTATGGAACAAATCCTGCCAGGGTTTGAGCCATTCCAGTATTGTCCCAGCATAGGATTTTAGTTCCAAGGTATACGTATGCAATTCACTGTAACCAAAAGTGTTAATTAAGGTTGACTTTAGCATATGGCACAGAAATGTAAAAACACCAAAACGTCTTCAGCTACTTTTGAAAGCACACATACACACAAAAAAAGAGTTTGGCACTACAGTGATATAATCTGCAAGCTATTTCCCTCTGTCTCTAAAGATAAAAGTCACCCCAGGGCTGCTGATGAACTTACCAGGTACGTGTTAATAACTGGAGGAAAATTCATCTTAAGTATCAGACTACCAGCTGCTGTGCAGAGCTGGCAAAGCAAGTTGAAAGTTCTGAACCCTAGCTTTATGAGTTGGGAACAGAGAAAGGACAGGATTTCTACCTGTGAGAGAGAACACAATGGACTGGCCATTAACTGAAATATTTCCAAACAGGATGACAATGGATCCAGCAGTAGGTGTTCAGTGCTACAGCGAAGCACCAGGCAACTTTTCCACCAACAGTTAGCTCTTCTTAGTTAGTCTGCTGGGATACTCAGACAAAGCCCTCACTCTCTAGAAAGCGGAACATGCACAGTAGCATGCCTGACAGCACAGCTTCTTTGCCATTCTCACTGAAACCACTTTCTCTTCTTTCAGCACTGAAACACCCCTCCACACCTTCACCTGCAGGGCCAGGACCTGGCATTGCTGGCAGGACCCATGGCTACTTCAGTTACCAGCTCTGCTCCATCAATCCAGCTGCGCTGCTATACACATCACCTACTGACAGGACGGCAGCAAGTCGCTACTTTATTGCTGGTTACATTAATTAAGCATCGTGACTCCCCCATGAGACAGGCAAGGTGACACCATACCTGCCTCATGTCATTAGATGCTGGGAGTGCCAGACTGGCTTGTCCGGGGTGACAAGGTCCCGGTGGGAGGTCACGCAGCCTGTAGAAAGGTCTGCCCAGCGCGGTGGCCGGCGCAAGCCTTGGCCTAAGCCGTCCCCTGAAGAGCAAAAGCCATCTCCGGATGGTGAGGCGGAGGTGCCTGCAGGGCGGGGAGGTCGCGGGGCAGGAGGATGCTCCCGGGCGCTGCCGTGGGGCGAACCCAGAAGCGTTCTGTGTGTAGCAGATGCGTTACGGTTTTGCTACACACAGATGTGCAGAAGGAGCGGGCGGGCAGGGGGCGGGGAGGCGCGCCGCTGGAGCAACAGCTGCCGGCACGCGGCGAGACCCGGCACGCAGGGGGCGGGAGGCGAAGGGGAGGGGGCGTCCGCCGACCGCGGCTGCCTGACAGTCGGAGCGTGGCGGCGGGAGCCGGCAGCACAGCACCCATCACCCTCGGAGGCAGCGCCGCGGGGAACGGGACCGGGTAGGGGACAGCGGCGGGGAAAGAGGAGGGAAGGGGAGACCTCCCGGGGAGGCCGTGGGACAGGACGCGGGTCCCAGTCCCGCTCCCGCCACCCGCCGCGAGGCCCGCACTCACCACGGTGACGGGGGACACCATGGCGGCGGGGCACGGTGCTGATGGTGGTGCCGCCGCCCGCGGTGGTACCGGCGCCCGCGCTGCCGCCCGCTGGCTGCCCGCCGGGGCGCTATTTTAGACAGCTGTGACGTCACTGGAGAGGGGGCGCCGGCGGCGAATGCGCTGAGGGGAGCGCGAGGGGGCGGCCGCGGCTCCGCCCCATCCTGGGCCCGCTGCCCGGCGGGCGGGCGCGCAGCTCGCTCGGCCTCCGGCAGCCGCGTCAGTGGCGCCGTCAGCCCTCCGGTGCGGCGCTCGCCGGGCAGCCGGCAGCGGCCGGGTCCTGCGCCGCGTCCCCGCCCCGCCCGGGGGATGGCCGCGGCGGGGTTGCGACAGCCCCTACGAGTCGGGCTCTGAGGGAAGCGCAGGGGCTCTCTCCCGAGCACCTCGGGCTGCCTTCTGTGTTGTAGCTCCCTATTCCAGCCGCTCGCTCCTCGCCGGGAAAAGCGGCGGCCCGTTCGGCAGCACGGCTTCCCCGCATGCTGAGGGGCGCCAGCGGCCGCGCGTGACGCCCGCCCGTCGGTAAACGCTGCTCAACGGCAGCGCCTCGGAGGCTCGAGGGCATCTCGGGCAGGGCAGGCCCTCCCCGCCTGGAGCTGCCGGTGCCGGCAGGACCAGACACGAGGCAGGACTGGACACCCCATACCCCTCGCTCTGGGTCAGGTCCTTTCCGTCCCAGCGTCCTTCTCTGGCACTCCTGCCTGTGCTCTCTCCCCACAGCCCCAGCCTTTCTCCTCCCTTACCTTCCTGCGGCTTCCTGCCCGCCACTCTTCTGCTCTTTCTGCCCGTCTTTTCACATCCCTACTTCTTGCACAGACCCCTGTGGCCTTCCACGCTTTCTGCTCCACCTTGACTTCTCACCACCCACCATTTCCCCATTTTTCCTTTTCTAGGGGCTTCTCTCAGTTCACAGTTGCCTGCTTCCCATTGCCCCCAATCTTAAGACCTGCAGGTGCTTGGCAGACCCTTTCCCCTCAGAACTGGCCATGGTTTCCAGCCCTCTGCTTGCTCCCAGCAGCTGGTGATGGTTCCTGTGCCTCCCCCGCAGGAGCGGGTTCCTCCCAGTTCGCCTCCCCATCCCCATCCTTCTGCCAAGGTCATACAAAGACTGAGAAAATGTTAGTGTTGGCACAAAGACAGGGCGAGGAACATGTAATGTGAGATACTAGAGAGTGGGACACAGAAGCTCAAGCTTATTAAAGTGACCCTAGGACTACCTGTACTAGTCTGTTTGCACTTGAGGATTAATACTTAAGGATGCAGGAACCTGCTTTACATGTAATACAATCCTGCTCAAAAGTTGCATTCCATAATAAAGCAAACAGATACTTAAATAGTAGATGATTAAGTAATCTGCTATTTGCAGTCTGAGCAAAAGTCCTGTTCAGTATTTATCACAAGGGAACATTTTCTTCTTTTAAGTAAAAAAAAAAAAAAAAATGTAATAAAAGCTTTGCAGCTCTTTGCAGTGTCTGTGCAGTACACTGGTATCCTATTTCCGAGGACAGAATGTATACAAACAACTGTTCCGAGACCCATGGGGCATCCTGATTTGTATCAATAGAGATGTGTAAATAGAGGGCAGCTTTTAGCCCATCACCATCCAATGGGGCTGAGGTGGACACTGCAGCCTGTGCCTCATTTACCAATCTGAGAAGATTTCTACTCAAACAAAAGAAACTACAGATCTGCACTGTCAGGTTAGAGAGGCAGTCAGTGAAATCTGTGGCAAGTAAACCTCAAGCAGATCAAAGCAAACTGTTCTCTGTACAGCAAAGACCCATGTGGCCACAGCCAGGGGTTTGAGTGCTGTTCTTACAGTTTCAGTTCAAACAGTTCATAGGCAGTAATACTTTCCTTAAGCAAGAAGAGAAGGATAAGCTTTTGCTTTCAGGAGGAATCTAGGTGAACTACTGAATGGGAAAAGATTCCACAGCTTTTCACAGAAGAGGCTTTGCTCTGCTGAACTCGAGGTGGACTGTCACTAGCAGAAGCAGCACAAGGAAACAGGGGTGTTTGGATGTCCAAGGGTGCAGTTAATTTGATGCCATACAGGGTTTTCAGAAGGACAATGGAATCTCAGAATTTGGGTTCCTAATTGCTTTTGAAAATCCTTCTGGGAGCTGGATTATGTTTTGGCATTTAATAAAATAAAATAAAGTTAAAACAAAGTTTAAGTAAAGTTAAAAATCCAGAACAGCCTACCTCAAATAAAAATTCTGATGTGGTTACAGTTTCTGTTCCTCATTCAGGTGCCCCATTTCCCAGGTTAGAAACCCACCAAAAAGAGCTCTGATTTATCTAGTGATCAATTCTTGTGCGGTTACTGATATACTTTTGTGCAACCAGGAGGTGATTATAGCTGGAGAGTTACAACATGCATAAAAAAAAAGAAGAGGTGAAGGCTAGTCCTGGGAAACATCAAAGGATTTTTTGTAGGGAAAGAACATGACACAATTAAATAGTTAGGTTACAAAACAGAATATAGGTAGGGCAAATGCTTTAATGTTGGTTTTCATTAAAGCATTCTATCTGAGCATCTGGCAGAAGAACTATACTCATGATAGAATCATAGAATGGTTTGGGTTGGAAAGGACCTTAAGACCATCTAGTTCCAATCCCCCTGCCATGGGCAGGGACACCACACACTAGACCACGTCACCCAAGTCTCTTTGAGGAAAAAGAGGGAGAGGATCCTAGCCCAACCCAACACTAAGTGCCAGTTGCTGGTGGATAAGACCAAGTTTTTGTATCATTTCAGGTTTTGGTGGACTTATACCCATCATGAATACCTGGTGTCACACTAGATGAGGCCAGCCAGAAGCTGGGAGGGGAGCAAGGAAGTGGCCTGGAAATGGTTCATGGTGGTCATTAGATGCATAGTAACCTGATGTTGTTCATCTTAGGTTTGCAAAGGTGACTAGTGGCTTTCAGTGGATGGTCTAGCTACCTGAAGTACCTATTTTTTTAGAGAGCATTTTCAGAAGTTCTGCTCTGTTATCCAGCATTTTCCAGTGGCCCTCTATAAATTGCAGTATCCAAAGTCAGTTGTGACTTCAAAGCCTTGTCTGTGGGCAACAGGTATTTTCTGAACTACCCTAAAATCAGTCTGAGTCACTAATGAGTTCAGATAACGTTTTTTACCACTATGTTTATTTAAAGCCAATCACTGTTACATTTCCCAAAGGAAAACACTGACAGCACCATCAGCAAGTGATACATTGATTTTAAATCAGCAAGACTGCCATTGATCTTAGCAGCTATTTATTGCACTTGTTCCCAGCAGCCATTTTCTGATAGAATTTTAACAGTTCAGTAGGGCCACTTGAAGGTCTCAAAGAAGCAAGGGAAAAATTCATCTCTTTCAGGAAAAACCTCCCTAAGATGGTGTCTTCAGTCACAACCGTAAGACAGTAAGAATGGTGCACTTCTTGAGTTTTGTTGAATCCTAATGATTCATTTTCAAGACATACATAGTTCTTGCCTTATTCAGCTTGTCCTGGCAATATATACGTAGTTTCCCCTCTGTCTCATTAAATTCCTGCACTGCTGGAGGCTGGAGGCGGGGAATATACAAAGCAAGTATGTGTAGCCTCTTGGCCTCTTCCGAGTTCCACAGGAGTTAGCTGCTGTTGGCTTCAGGATAGTCAAACCCTTAGACTGGCGCAGTACATCTGCCCTTGCATTAGAAATAGTGTTGTAAGAACTGGTCTGAATATGGCTGTCTGCTTTCTTTCCTGTAGAACATGGCCTTTTTCATCTGAGTTAAAACCTTGCACCAGAAGGACAACTTTTCATTTGGGTATTCCATTTCCAGCGGCTTAACAAGAAACAACATGACAAGCATTCTTCTCTGACAAAAACTACGAGTGTTACCAATCTGACCCTGTTTTCTTGCGTGTGATCTCAGCTCTGAAAGTGTTGCACAGGTATATAGGCAACAAAGAAAAGAAGTGGAAAGGGAGCAATGAATATAAAATATTTAAGAAAAATTTAGTTTATGGTAAAACTGAAAAGGATAGTGCTTGGGCTGGGCTGGAGGAGGTGGCCAGTGTACACTGAGTTGAGCTGGTGGCCTGCCTTAGGTGTCAGAAGAGCAATGCCCAGCTTCAGGCCGTGGTTCCTTTCTGTTTTGAAAACACTACATGCACAGCAGTACCATTGGGGCCATTCCATCCATTTGCCCCTCAGGCAGGTGACCTTATCCCCATCTGGTTGGTTGAGTCTGCTGAAAAGCAGTATGCACACCAAATGGCACCACAGGACACAGAGACCCTCCTTGATGTACATGGCCTCAGGTATTCCTGAGGAACAATGTAAATGGCAAACCTACGGAAAGGGTTCATGAGGTCTCTACAAATAGCACAACCACACTTTCCTTCTTACACATGCATTAATGTACATTACATACAAACTACAAGTAACATAAATACTTGACAAGTACCTGTAATTTTAGCTGAGACAACTTGTAAGTGTGCTGTGTTGTATTTCTTTGCATACTGTAGACTGCAACATAATCTAGCAGATCATGAAGGATGAGGGCAAACTCATACTTTGACTAGGTGGTGGTGTCCATCACTTGCAAACCTCCACCACCCAGTATTGAGCAGAACCCAGTGGATGTTCTGAGCCACTCTGGCACTCTTTTTGCATGTTACGGCAAGGACCAGAAAAAATAATATGTTTTTGGGAGATTTCTGAGCTCCTTTAGGGAGGTCTGGCTTATACACATGGGTGGAAGTATTTGTGCCGGGCAAAATCTTGGAGCAGATTCTCCTGGAAGGCATGCTAAGGCACACGAAAAACAACAAGGTGCTTGGTGACAGCCAGC
>WYDI02022481.1:37582-52838 GCA_009867235.2 Psittacus erithacus
CCCATGGCAGGGGGTTGGAACTAGATGATCTTAAGGTCCTTTCCAACCCTAACTATTCTATGATTCTATGATTCTAAGTATGCCATATGACAGATAGCAAGAGGGAAGGTGGGAGGCAGCGTGTTCTAGTAAATAAGAATTAAAAGGAACCTGGGTTTTCAGCCGGGCTCCTTTACTGACTCGCCAGATCATCATGAGCACACTTTATATTTTTCACACCAGTCTACATCATGAAGCAATGATTGAAAGCTGTCTTCAAATCTGTCTTTTCCCTTTATAGCAAACTAAGCTTGGAGGCAGCTAAACCCAGATAAAGCATATTCCTTTTTTTGGAACTACTTGTTTCACCTGTGGTTAAGCAAAGCTGTAGTGCTCAGGGGTACAGCCCACAGGCAGCTAAAAGCATGGCTGGTGGGCAGGGGAGGTGTTTGAAGCAGAGCCCTGTTGTGTACACAGCAGGGGCTGGGGGCAGCTGCTCTGGAGCTGGCCGCACTGCTCAGTTTCTGGCTAATACCCGGCTGTGGCTTTTTGGACCTTCACAATGGTGCCACAGTTCCCTGTCACTATGGAAACTGTTTTTTGAAAAGGGACTAGTTTTAAAAAAGTGAATTGAAACCAAAATTTATCCTTTGTCTCCGTCCCTGGCTCTGGGGTTCCCCTGGGAACAGAAGGCTCCTGGGGGCTGGCCTGCCTCCTCAAAACCCAGACACAGGTTCCCCTTCGTGAGAGAGCCACAGATGAATCAGCAGCTCATTTTTCCACAGATATGGGCAAAACCCATGAGAGCTGTTAAGTCAGCAGGAAAGAAAGACCCCCAAAATAGCTTGAGAGAAACCAACACCACTGTCAAAGCAACACAGTGCCTGTCCCTCGTGCCATGACACAGCCCACCAGGGACAGCCACAGGGCATGCAATAAAATAGTGTACAGCTCACACAGGTTCACCTGAGAGTGTTAAACAACTTCAGGAAATGCTTCTTTAAATTGCTATGTTCTCTACGGTCTTTGCAAAGCTGAGATATGGGAGCAAGCAGCGCTGTGCAGTTACCGAAGGAACGGGATAACAGTATGCGGGGGCTTTCCCCTGGGTATGTGCTCAGCATACCTGACTGCTGGGCCTTTTACAGTCTAATTCAAACCCATCAGAAATGCAGGGTAGCCAAAAGGGTTTTCCTTTCCATGTGTGGGCTATAAAAAGGTCCTTATTGAAAATGACTTTGTCTCGGAGCCTACAGTTCAGACTTAGCTGCGTTCATAACGCCCTGGATAGGTCGTGCTTGGTTCAAGTGAGAAAAGAAACCCAGCATTTTAGGCCTCACTGCAAAAATCACACAAGAGACCTGCATGTGGGTGCTGGTCCCACATGGTGGCACAGCACTCACTTTTGTGGTCATTATGGTCACTGCCCAGCATTAGAGAATCACACCTGAGTCTTAACCCTAACACTGTCACCTGCGAATCACAAAGCACTTGCAGCCTGTATTTTCAGCCCTTGAGGTACTGCTGGAACATAAAAGCCCTTTGCAGAGGCTCAGTGACAACAGACAGGGGCCTCAGTCCATGCCATTCCTGCTCCTTTCCTTGATTTCATAACTGAACATGTAGCTCTCTGTGGGGCTCTGCTGAATTCAAGACTTAAAACTGTGGGCCTGGAGAAGCCCAGGAGGGGGCAATGAGCAGCCTGAGGTGGAGAAAGGAGGGAGAGAGCTGTTCAAGTGAACACTAGAGGAACTCCTCACATAGCTATCTTTCCGGGATGAGTTCAGGAGGCCCTTCACAGGGAGGCCTCCTTCACACCTCACTTGCAGCCCTTACAGACACCTAATCAGAAGGTGCCAGGGGCCAGGATGTGAATCAGAGTGATTCATTTCCATATACAACTGTGAGACGGAAGTGAAGACTCCCCTACGGAAGACCCAGAAAGCAAGCCAAGAAATTACGAAGAGCTGGAAGGACAAGGCACAGTATTTACTTCTCCCTCTGAAATTTCAGCACCCAAACCCCACTCCCTCATCACATCTTGAAACAATAAATTCATGTTTAGAACAAAGAAGTGGGAGAATAGAAATGTCACAGCCCCATACAGTACTGACCCAGTAAAACCAGTAGAAGCTGGGCTTGTGTTTTCCAACAAAATTAATGCTGCTCAACTATCATGGGGCCATGCTGGATTGCTTGGACCTCTCAAGCCTTTCCACCATCCCTTCCCACTTGCTGTGTCAGCGTCTTGCCATGGAGCCCACAGCTCTGCAAAGAACCTGCAAAAAGCCTGGAGAGAATCGTGAGCCCATGTGGGAAGATGCCATTGGAATGAGGCACCTGCTCCTGCAGAATTATAGTGCAGAGCTTGCTCCAGAGCACAGAGTCGATTCCCAGCCCAAATGTTGGAGGCTGACCCTTGTCGAAGGCCACCACACCATCTCCAGGGCAGGTGGGAGCCTGTATGAGGTAGTCAGGAACTGCTGGAAAGGACAAAGTCGGTGGTGGAAAGGGCTTTCTGAGCCCCAGGTACCCCCAGGAACCCATGGACCAGCAGCTGCCAACCCATGTAAGGGAGCCTTTGCAGGCCCCTTCTGCTTGCATTTATTTTTGGTCTATTTTGCTTCCTGTCCCTTAGGGCTTTGTCTGTTCCTGGGCTTGTGGTCAGGCCCTGGGCGCTTTGCCAGCAGCGCAGTTCAGCATTGCTGGTCACGCCGCGCTCCAGCCTGGGAACTTCTGCTCCCAGTGTGGTTGCTCCAGCCTCCTCCAGCCAGAACTACATGGTGGCAGTTTTCAACAAGCAAATGCAGACTGACATGCACCCATGCAGCCTTTGTGGTGATGCTCATTGCTCATCCTATTCAGAAGCATGTTTGGAAAAGGGAAGCAAGGCAGGATCCACATTCAGCTCTTCTCAGAAACTACCAGTCTGCCAGCATATCAGGAAAGGAGAGACTAGAGAATAGCTTAGGACAGCTACTAGCATTGTCCTTCTACCTGGAATAGCACTATTTTGTGTATGAATGTCGTAGATGCAGCAATACACAAACCTGGAAGGAGCTCCTTTTTCATCAACACTGCTCCTGTGCTTTGCCTGTTTTGAATTGCTAAGCTGGAGGACATAGCCTTGAATTTAGGCCAGCATTTCTTTACCATAAATATCTGTGATAGCAACCTCGAAGACAATGATTTCCCCTGCCACCATTAGTGGAATTTGTTTTAAACATTTCAGTATGCTACTGAGCCATTAGACTTCAAAGTACTTCAACACACGTGATTCTCATATCTGCACAGGAAGGATAAATCCTGCAAACAGAGAGCATGAATCTTCTGATGGGAAGGAAAGGCACTGACTCTGGTACCAGTCTTTTCCACCTGGTGCACCAAGGCTTTACTGTAGCTGCCAAGAGCAGAGAATTAAGCCAGCAGGAGATTTTAGGTTAAGCAGCAATGCAGTAGCACCAGGCTGGCACAACAAGGCTGCTGGGCTGCCTCACCACCCCACCTCCTGAGGCACCAGCTGGAGGAAGGATAGCAAGCTCATGTTTGCTGCCATATAGCCTCTGTCCCAGGACATCAGAATGCGAGGTAATTCGATCTTTATGTTTTGTTCTTGCAAGTATGGAAGTATTTTAAGCTCATTTGGGATTTTTTCAGCTCCTTCAGGGTATGCCTTAAAAATGTCCAAGCTTCAGACATTTGCCTGTGGGCAAAATGCAGAGGAACATTAGAAATCAGATCAGAAGGCGGCAAAGCTGACGTACATGATGTCTTTGGAAAACAGTTTCAGGCCCAGTAAAAGATAAAAATGTGGTTACCGGTGGCTGCCTCTGACTGCCTTACCAGAAGACTGCTTTTTAACAAGCACTTTTCATTTTAGGAAAGAATAAAACAGTTGCACCTTGCTCACTGGACCATCAGCAATCTGTGTGATCGTTGCCCTTTTGCTTGTCCTGTGCCTCCCCTTTTGCAAGACTGAGGTGGTTAAATGAGAATTTTTATTTAGACTATTGAAGATTTTTAGCTAAAGAATAGTAAGTATTTTATAGAGAAGGATCTGGATGATGCCTACAAATTCCTGTCCCTATTACTAACCAGCTGCAGGAGGCAAGTAACTTAGAAATCCCTATTTTGGCAGTTGAGAATTAGGCAGCTTTTAGGAACTAAGTCTAAGACAATTATTCAGAAAGCATGAAGTCATGCTTATTGATCAGGTAAATAACATGTCCTTGCAATTACCATCTTCTGTATGTCTGCTAAGCACGCAGGTGGGTTGGCTTTCTCCTAATCTTTCCTCCTTAGGGCAAAAAGAAATGCAAATAGAAGATAATGATGATTATTTTCTTTAGGAGAAGTCCATGTGAGACTTTAGAAGTCTGAAGTGCTTCTCTGTACTAGTATCAGTATTTTATATCAGATAAATAGTATTTACAAGTTCTGGAGGATTAACAGTCATTTGTTTTCCTAAGGTGTAAACAGTCAGAAGACGACAATGTGGTTTTGCTGTGAAGTGAATGTGCTGAGAGCAGCTCATATGTCTGTCCAGAACTGCTGACTTTAGGCTACACTGATAAGTGCCTGCTTTTCATCTTGTGATAGTTCATGTGTGCTCATGCCGCTGCTGTGAAAAAATGCCGCTCTTTTAGCAGTTAAGGATAATATTGTATTTATGTGAGAGCCTGGTATACTGTCCAGAAGGGACAGTTCACTAGCACTAATATTTTGGTTTGAGTAATTAATGGGAACAAGGATTTGCCTCAACTTGAGCTGGGATTTTTATGTTTTTACTGCACTCAGTCACGGACGGCTGCTTTCAAGCAGGACTCCTGGGCAGCAGAAGTCCCTTCAGCTCAAGCCTCTCCAAGGCCAGATATTGCAGTGCATGTTATAAAGCTGAAAAGTGGAATGGCAAAAGGATTAGGAAACTTTGAGCCCCATGAGACATGGACGCATGATCTCTTGCAGAGACTCTTCTTATCAGCGAAACACTGGAAAGACTTGTTTATTGCTTCAGTTGCTGAGTCCATAATTGCTGCTGTGCAAGCATGGGATTGACAGAAACACCCAAGAGTGGGCCCTTCCTTTTGGATTAATGTTCTGCCTCCTGTAATCAGTTTATCAGTCAAGGAAATGATTAGAGAATCTTGTACAGGTACATGTGCTGTTGTGTCTCATCAGAATGAGGCATAGGTGGGAGCAGGGAAGGGGACAGACACTAAAATCTGCACTTATGTTATCTGCATTTACATCTCAGTTCTGCCACAAACCACCCATTTGTCTCTCGCTGTCTCTCTCTTGCTGGGTACGTGGGTGAGGCGCAGTGTAACCTGTGCAGTGGCTGGAGTTTCTAAGTACTCTTGTGGTACATGTAGTATAGACATTTACATTCCAGTGTTGTGCCTACGAGGGTTTGCATTTCTGCATCAGTATCCCCAGTTCAATGAGGCCAGCTGAAGTAACAGTAGAAACACACAGTAAAACAGGTGTTCTCCATTTAAATTCCTTGACTGGTGCCTGTTAAAGCATTTAGTGGAGGTCTGATCTGTAGCCTGCTCAATTTAAGGCAAGTCTATGCATTCACCTCTGTGGGCCTCAGATCAAGACCAATGAAATTAATTACAGAAACCATTTTCAGGAAAGAAACAATAAAAAGAAAAGCATAGTACTGGAGGATGAAAAAGAGAATAGCAGCAACAAAGCTTAATCACTCAGAACTGCTTGAAGGCTTTTTTTTTGAGTGAAAATGTGAATATGATGACGGGAAAATGAGATTCTTTTGTATAAAGATTATTAGATTAGATTAGGCACTACACACTGACTTCTGAATAACTGCATATAATTAACTTTAAAGCAGTAACTGACCAAGACAATGACAAATCTGTTGTTAAGAATAAGGCTGTAAGCAAAGATGTAAAGATGGAACAGCCTTGCTAAGGTACAGGCCAAAGACACTAATTCTGCTGCTTTCGTCTAAGGCAGTGGCTTCAGAAGATATAGTATTTGGCAGCAGTATCAGTTACTGATATTTTCCTTCTCAGCTCCTGGGGTTCCTTCATTTCACCCCTTGCTCCTGCCTGCCCTTGTGCCAGCACAGACCTTGGTACAGCCTTTGCTTGAATTACATGGGGAAACTGAGTCTACTTTCAGCTTGCATGCACAGAGACAAGCAAACATGTTTTGCTGGGTTATTTTTTAACCCAAATTGCACCCCAATCTAGCTCAGAGCATGGGCTTCCAAGAGCTGGTGTTGACACCAGCACCAGGATAGCACAAGGTGAGGACATGCAGGGTGGCTGGGATGAGCATGGGGAGGGGGCTGGCAGGGCAGCCCTGAGGCACCAGCCAGCCTTCAGCATTTCAAGTCAGCCTCTCCTTTGCTAACAGGTCCAAAAAGCTTTCACATGATCCAAAGATCACCAGAAAATTCTTGGTTTTCCATTTGTTTGTTTGTTTTAAGGTAGTCAAATGGTGTTTTTACACTAACCATTTACTTCAAAAATTGTTTAACCTTGTAGGAAGTGATGGAGTGTTGATTACTCATTCACTGAAATTCAGGAGTCTGAATATAAATTCTCCTCACACTCCCATTCCTAGCATGTCATTATTCCAATTAGGAGAGTGTTTAAGGTATTTAAATAATCTCCTATTCAGCTACATGTATGAGAAAATTCATTCACTCAGTACAATAATGCAATTGTGGCTTTACTCTCAGATGGCAAAAGAGGGTTCTTGGAGCCATTTTGAGAAGCAGTAACTGAAAAGCAAAGGCAGTTGGACAGATTGGGCATGAGAAAACATAAAATCAAATAGCAAACGTGAAAAAGCCCCTCTGCATGTGCAGACAGCAGAGAACAAAGCAACTGTGTGAGATGAGAAACCACATCACTCTGCAAGCTAAGGAAATATGTCAGTTTGAGTTGACTCTTTCAAACTGGCCAAGAGAACAGAGCATGAGTGGACTGATGCTCTTCTGACTTTCACTGATCAAAGCAACTATGCTCAAGCAACTCATTTCGGTACAGGTACACTAACAGGAAAATTATCTATCTACATGAAAAAAAGGCTCAAGCCCAAAAGAATAGGTGCAAAACCTGGCAGTCAGCCCTTGTATTTTGTAACAGCCATAACATTTTTGTGGTACTGACCTAAAAAACCATGAAGTCCCAGCAACAATTATTCACAGCACAGGCCCTGGAACATTTACTGTACAGCCAAAAGAGCAGCAGCAGAGGTCTGTATTTTAAGCAAAGGTAACAAAATGACATTTTTGCAGTTGTTTGTGTTTATTTGCTCTATAAATACTGAGTCAGGATTCCTTTGGGGCCAGTCTGTGGATCCAATTAATTTGCTTTTCAGTTTCATTTTTGCGACTATAAGTTCAGAGGTGACTTAAGGTTGCCATACACAGCAGCCACAGACGCTAAAGATAGACAGCAATAATGTAATAGATACAACAGTGTTTAACCACCTCATTTCCCTATACCTCAGCTCTTTGAAGTCTCTATACTTCACAGAATCATAGAATCATAGAATAGTTAGGATTGGAAAGGACCTTAAGATCACCTAGTTCCAACCCCTCTGCCATGGGCAGGGACACCTCACACTAAACCTTAGGCAGATCTGTGTATTTGAAGGCATGTAAACCTGCTGTGGCTGTGAATTATCATGTCCAGAGTAACATGGGGAAGGAGATGAAAACAGCATGTCCAAGAGGCATCCTGAACTGCTGAACAGACACATGGCTGAACATTATTCTGTCCCATAGAATTGGTGGGGAAACGTTTTCCTTTGAGAAAGCTGGGATTTCAGCCTTTCCAGTGTTGCATGGCATTGATTTCAACTGAAAAGTTATTAAAATAGCAGTCTCTAAAATAAAGGCAGAAAAGAAAGAAAAGGTTGTGATGGTAATGAGCACAATGTGATTTTGACAGATTTTTTCTTGCCAAGCCACAAACCTAGAAATAGGTCTTACAAAGCAAACTAAAAATTTTGCACCTTCCAATAGTGGTCCATGGCCATTTTTATCCTTAAAATTTTCAGGCCATCAGAGATAAAACAGCTCTGAAGAAGATCTAGTAACTCCCTGCTGGGCCAGGGGACTCCAAACATGGTCTGCAGTGGGTGCCCTGAGCACAGAACAGTGCATTGGTGCCCTTGGAGCAGCTCAGTAAGTAGCCTGAGACCTTTCCAGTGGCAGAATCAATGTTTTACCCACTCCCTGCTGCTCTTTTCTGGGTAACTGAGATCCAGAAGTGGCCTGGATGGGCAGAAGAGCAGCTACTAAGCCAGGATGTTGGGCCAAGAGGGACAGGACAGCTACAGGAGATGCGGATTATGCCAGATGAAGTCAGGGAAGGTCTAAAATAGTGGGAGTAGACGTGTTTAATTATGCATATGTGTCAGAGTAGACACAGGAGAAGCCAAAGTAGGGCCAGTTAATGGGACCTCCTGCCCCAGAAGCTACTTTCTGATATTACTACTAGGAGCAGTTTGTGACTGGTAAGCAAAGGTCTGGGTGATATTATCCCACCTCATGACACTATTTATACTGTTCTGCTTGGCATGTTCTCTTTCTCAAACCAAGAAAAGAAGATGCTTTCATAGGAAAAGCATACAAGGTTTGGTTTTGCACAAGAAAAGGCAACATTTATAAGCTGGAAGGATGCCAGTCAGTAAGGTAGGAATGCAGTGGCAATCTCTGCCGTTAATGGTCTCTCAATTTTTTCAAGTGATGCCTACCTAAAGTTACTTGTCCAACTTCATCAGTAAAATCAGCAGCAGTGCAGGAGGTAACTTGTATTTCCTTGCTCTCTGACAGTTGTCATCTTCTTCTTTACGGGAGGAGAGGTAAAAATTTCTTGGTTGATGGAGGGGAGGCAAACAGGGCAACACTGTCTGACACCCTGAGAGCATGGCAGGACAAATATTATCAGGAAGCCAAGGGTATGCAACTCCAGAAGTGAGCAATGCAGTATCTGTCATGATCCACCACGGCAAGGCTTTAGGCTTTTAGCTGCCTCTATTTAGGGTTTTAATTTTGAATTTAAGGCCTTTAATTTTGTGGTATGGCACAAATTTGGCATTCATGCAATACACCTGGTGACCAGCTGCAGTCCTCTTTTCAGCCCCTCTTTCCTGGCCCTTTTCTCATCTCTCTCTCTCCATCCCAGCTTCACGTCTGGCTCTGCAAGTCCTCCCATGATCCCACAGGATCTCAGAGCAGCTGCTGACATGTGGATGGAGATCCCTCACATCTGGTAAAATTGTAGCTTAGCTAGATGTGACATATCTGACATAATATCCCATTCCTCCCAGACAGCCCTTTGCTCCTGTCCGTGTCTCCAGTGACTGTCACCTAATCCATTCCTGCCATATCACTTCCTGCATGCAGGGGTATTTGCGTGAGACGTGTTTGTAAGACCACATTGTGTGACGTGTTTGTGCTCTGGATTAGTTTAATGGAACCTGCAAGACAGTTTACCAGCTGGTAAATCATGTTTAAACAGTGAAAAACAAATACACTTATTGCTCCAGTCTTTTTACATCTGTTGCTTAGCATTGTTCCTATCTGGTGTCCGCTTTGCAGTGCTTCAGCAAGGCTGCCAAATAAACCAGCCAAAAATCAATCTAACAGAGATCAGAAAAAAAGAAAAAAAAAAAGAAGAGAGAGATAACAGTGACTGATGGGCTGCACACACGGATCAATTTGGCACCTACTCAAACTCCTCAGAGCCATCAATTGTGCTCATTACATGCCAGAGTTGGGAATTTGCTCCAGACCTTATCAGCAAAGGTTTGAACGTGTCCCAGCTTGGTTGAAAGAGATTTTCTCCCCCAAGTTTCAGATAAGTAGATGAATGAGATGTCAATATCAATTCCATACCCCAGTTTTAGCTCCAGAATCAGATTTCTCTGGCACAAAGCCAGGCTGTAAATTTCCCTTTTATTCCAAATAAAGATAAATCTTTTCCCTAAGTATTCACAGGTACTTCTCAAGCAGACGCTCCCATTTCATAGAGATTTGAATTTAAATGCCAGTAAAACTTTATTTTATAATGTTCATTTATACAGCAATGTAAGCATTTATATAGACACATTTTCCTCAAATCTTCTCCTCTACCTTGTGGAAGTGATAGAGCTTCTAAGTGGGTTTTGGTGGTTTTTTTGATGTGGAAGATTCACAAAGCAGCGAACTTTCTGTAAGCACTCAGACTTGGAAAGAAAGATGCTGCCATTACTGGGGTTTGTTTTCTTTAGTATCAGAGCAGCTCATGTATTAAATGACAACTGCCAGGAGGTGACATAAAATTGAAGGCAACTACAGTGAGGTACAGAAAACTGCATTCTTCTAGAGGTCAGCAAAGAAAGAGCAACAGCTCCTGTCCTGACCACCACTGCTGGGCAGTGGAGGAGGGGGCATGGCCAGCACAAGAGAGCTCTCCAGTCCTGTTAAGTTGTTCTACTCTGCACATTGGGAGGTTCTCACTGCTTTAGGTTCAAAAGGCATAAATTAGAAGACCCAGTGGCTTGCTCTTTGTGTAGGCTTTGGAAAAATCTGGGGAGTTTATGCTGAGCAGACATCAGGAAGGTCATCTTTTTTGCACCTGACAGGGCCTTGACAATGATAGGATTTAAGCGAGGTATTATACAGATTACAGAAATCAGCGAGGTCTCCCACTGACAAACCGGTTACCCAATGTGGCCTAGCTTGCGAAACACACACTTGGCTAAGAGCTTTACCTCACTAAGGACCTTGAGATTTGACCTTTGATTTTGAACATGTGACTGTATAAACAAGCCATCACAATTTGTCTGCACTGCGCTTGTCACAAAAACTATTCACACAGAAAGGACCCACAGGTAAGTAGCAGGCAGAGGCCATTCATGTACACCCTACCCTGGTGATTTCTCTGAGGGTAAGAGACCTTAGTTTACTACACAAGTGAAAAGGTGACAAGCTTTATAGCTGGGGCCCTAAGCACTCCGCAGGTCCATCCATAGGACAGCCTTTGACTTGGATCTTCATATATCTGGGACAATGCTCAGAATTCAAGCGTCCCCCTGTTTAAGAGGTACTGTTGCTTCTGGGGTGCAGTATTACTGTTGCATTAGGCAAGAGTCACCATCAGTGTCCTGAGTAATGCTGCCTGCTTATATCATGTTTCAAAACATGCAAACAAATCTGTGGCCTTTGCTCCGAGAAGTGTTGTGTGGATTTGAATGGAGATGGAAAGACTGGCTGGTAGGAGGGGACCTGCAGCCCAGCTAAACTATGCACTACTGAGCAAGTAAACCAAGGAGCTTGTTAAGAATGAAATGCCTATGTCAGACACAGCATTTCTCTAGCCCTGGACCCAACAGAGATCAGTATCCCTTGTTCCATTGCTCAAACGTGGCAGCACCTTCAGGAGGAAGTGGCATTTATGAAGTGAATGCTAAGTAGCATCTGCAACATATATGATACTGGTATCTTGGGTATTATAATTAACCTAATAAAATTATTATATAAAAATATTAATTATATTATTTACCAGAAAGGAGGGTATTGATTCTCCACCTCTATTTTGCTAATTATCAGGGAAGAGTTAAAACTGTAATTGCAACCTCAAAATCTGCAGCTACTTGTACCTTGCTTTAGGTCAGCAGTTTGCCTTACAAGGAGCCCTCACCTCCTCACCTGTAGAGGAAAGTCCAAATACATATTCAGAAGGTTCTGGGGTAGTTCAGCAAAAGGCAGAAGTGCAGATACCCACGCAGGGGGGCAGCCTGGGAATACAGGCCAAAAAAGACACTGTAACATGCTGGAGACCTCTGACTCCCAAGAAGACAGTACGAGTCTTGTCTCATAACTTTGCAATGCTCCTCAACCATTTGAAACTCCAATTCATCCTTTGAGTGACATGAACTGAACCTTGCTGAATCTAAGGTTCAGTGCCATGGCTGTGCTGCTTCCTGCAATCCCTCTGATGCTGAAGAAAATGACTTGCCTATTATCTTTACTGCTAAAGCCTGGATTTCCTGTGCAGGGAAGTCTTCATGTAAAAAAGCGGAGAAAATGCTTTAAAGAAGGAGGAGAATGTGCTCAGATTGTGAAGCAGCTGATCTAAAGGCAACAGGACCCTTAGGGAACCCTGGGCCACAATAGTTGATATTTGAAGCAGGAAATGATGGTTTATTTAACTAACTGAACTGAAAACTACCAGGGAATTTATACAAGGGAAACAGAATTAGCAAGAGCATTTAGCTAAGACAGACATGAAGGCTAAAACCCCTATGACTGTGGGAAAGGCTGAGATTTTTGCCATCTGTAAGTGGAAGCAGCCTCTGCTTTGTGATTAATCTGTAAGACAGATCAAGTGGGCAAGAGATCCCTCCAAGGGTGTTCCTCTTGCTCATCAACACAGCTTCTTGCAGTGTCTGCTGCTTCTCTGTAGTTTCCCTTTCAGCCACAGACCTGCCTTGAAGCTTCTGAGATATAATAGCACAATTCTGCTCCTAAATATGCATATTTTTTCAAATGCTTCAGTAAAAATACCTTTGAACACACTTGCGAGTTAAAAGGGACCTTTCTGTTCAAATAATGGTCTTTTTTCAAAGGTTTTCTTCACTCTTCTTATCAATATGCAGTAACTGTGATTTTTCACCTTCTGTGGTAGTGAATGATATCTATGAATTTGCTAGAGGATCTTGCCTACAGCAAGGTGAGAGAAGAAAACCTCTCTAAGTCAGGTAACTTTAGTAAGAGGAAAGGAAATGGGGGGAATGGCAGAGCATAAAAGCATTCATTATTCATCAGTTAATACCAAGGGCGGAGGAGAGGAAGAGGTGGTGCGGGGGGGAAATATCTGTGAGCAGCTTTTGGGTTTCACAAGTGAAATCTGACTTTGCCAGAACCTGGATGATCTCAAGACAGAGATCCCATAGATGACAGACTTGATCTATAATCTCCTCCATCATTGCCCAACAGGGACATTCCCATGGCCCAGCTTTCTTTCCTGTGTATCTCTCCCCTTCTCCCTCCATCCCTGCTGAGGGCCAAGGAGTCTGTGTTTTGGAACTGGAGTCCATTGTCTCAGCTGCGCTTAAGCCTATCCAATGGGGAAAATGGCAGGTAGCTGGTCTTTTGCAGAGCTGTTCTGATTTCAGCTGTAAAAGCTATTTTTTCTCCCTCCTAGCAAGTGATCCCAGCTGCTTGGCTTCCTTATCCTCAGAACCCTGCGTGGTTCTGACTTACTGGCTGGGTTTAAACCACGGCAAGAGCAGTGACCTTAACCTCCTTCTCCAGCCTGCTGGGAGAGCAGAGTTCAATGAACGACAGTCTGGCTGCACTGCTGAAAGCTGTGGCCTTAAGGGAACTAACTTGTTGTTATTGTTAGGTTTCCTTCCAGCCGAATGGTTCCCAGTTGGCTTCATTGTGCAATTGTACAAATCCTGATGCCAGCACAAATAAGGGGTGATGGAAAAGCTAGCAGTGCAGGCAGAGAGAGCAGAGGTTTCTTCTGTCAACAGCTGCGCTGGCTTAGGCCATCCACAAACACTTATGGGATGCCTGCTCCAAGAAAAGCTTGATGCAATCATGTTGAATATGAAACACTGTGAGATGATGATTCAGACTCTCTTGCAATTCTCACAGATCCTAGCATAGGCTTGCTTCTCCCTGTACTGCACTCTGCTCAGTTTCGGTGTGCTGCGTGCTTTTTAGGTATTCACATGGCACTATCTGGAGGAGAGTGCTTCAAAGGGAAATGAGCCTGTTACACCAAATTATCTTCTGCTGAGCACCACCAAATCATCATGACCTTGGACAACCGATCAACTGACTTTGTGTTATTTATGTTGTTCTAAAGTCTGTATTTCAAAACCTGAAATGTATGGATTGGAAAAGCTGACAATAATTCATTCTGCTCAAGATGTTTAATAACACCACATGGACCTTGTTTGAAAAGCTTGCTTTCAAGGGAGGGAATTTAACCAACTTCCGGGTTAACTTTCTCCTCAGTTATGGTGAACAAGAAATATTTAGCATCTAATTTACTCTAACAAGTGAAGGAAATAGGTGTTAAAACTCAGACTCCTGCTTGACAGTCTGTTTGTAGTTCATCCAGTGGTAATGAGCCAGATTCTTGCCTAGTATAAATGGACAAAAATCCACTTAAGCCATGCAAGAATGTTGATTTATGCTAGCTACAAATCTGACCTTTATTTTGGTATTTCGTGATAAGCTCCAATCCTCTTTGCACTGTTCATTTATTGAAATTGAATTAGATTTACCAAAGTATGCTCTGACAAAATGGATGGCTTTTCCCTTAACTTTTTGTGCCAGGGATAAAATGGTGGTCTATTTCAATGTAGAACTGTTAATAAGACAGTTTTGTTAAAGGAAGGTTGGAAATCATAGTAACATTCATTACAACCCCACACGTTTTTTATTTCTCAAAGTTACACCAAGTGTGTAGAATTTGATCCACAAATTACAGCATCCTTCCATGAAATCTGAGATAAACCTGCAGAATAGAGGTTGAAATAAATTTAGCTAACAAGCAATTCCATGAAAGTTTAAATATATGAAGCCAAAGGATTTGCTGAGAATGTATTAGAATGAATATACCCTTGTTTGCTTAACTGAAACTACATTGCTTCAAATGACCTTATGTTCTTTATTTCTATTTCCACTATCTCTGCACTGAGGCACAGCACACTGCACAAAGCCAGACTTACCAAAGATGATAATCAAGAATTTATCTTATTAGTTTTAAATATCACACTCTCCATTTTTGACTATGCCAACTGCACAGTAAATATGGCTTAGCACTGCAGAGAACCATGCTGAGAAAATTGCGTGTGAGATTGCACTACTATGACTTGCTCAATATGGGGGCTACACTCAAAAGACAGAGCTGGTGTAGGAGGCAGCAGCCTGTTTGCTAAATTCTGTTTCACATAGGTAACATCTGATGATACTGTTTCCAGTCTGCACTACTGGCTTTTTATTAGCTTCCTGATGAAGTAGTTTGCATTGAATTGTTTACAACCCAGCCACTAGGTAAAGACTTCTCTAACATGACAGTACACCCAAAGGGATTTGACGAAGACACATGAAGTGTGACATGAATGAGGTATGAATAGCAATCTACTAGTGTGAAATCATCAAGAAACAGTAAGAATGGGCAAAGTAATGGCATGTGCAGCTTCTAAAGACACTGCATTCTGCTGCCAACGGAATTGAGAAGAATGCATTGGCAATATCAGTCGTGGCATACCACTTGGCTGCCTTTGA
>WYDI02022481.1:53478-125840 GCA_009867235.2 Psittacus erithacus
TTATACCTTAGTTACTGGACTGTTCTTACCTCAACCCGTGGGAGTTACATTCTTTCGATTCTCCTCCCCATCCCTCCGGGAGTGGGGAGGGGGTGGGGGAGGACAGGTTGTGGGGGTCAAATGAGCAGGCTACATGCTTTTCTAATTTACGACTAAGCTTAAACCACGACAATTGGGCAAACATAAGGAAAAGAAACACACAGGATAACACTGATCTAATAGACAGGTGAGGATTTTTTTGTACCCTTCATTCTGGAACTTGTTCCCTGATTATATACAAAGGAGACCGATTTATTAATCTTGGAGGGTGAGGGGTACTTAGTAATCTGGGCATGATTTTCTTCAAGACAGGGAGCGGATGAGTGGAGAGGTGCAATAGGTAAAGGAGCAGAGTTTCAAGAAACAGTTCATTTTAGGTTGCTTCCATTTAGCAGCTTATTATATTGTTTTTATTCTCATGTGTAATATAGTAGCGATCTGTAAAACCAGCTAGGAACTTAAGCTGCAGAAATGCCATAGCCCCAAAAAAATTACATAAATCTTCAAATGGGGCTTTCAGCACTGTTTAGGAAATAAATACAAATATTTCTCTAAGTGTTTGAAGAGAAGATGCTTTGGCTCCAGAACAATACAAGAAAATGTACAATCCAACCATCTGCAACTGCATGTGGCATACACACATTTCTCAGCTTCGCAGGCATGTATGATTATGAAAAGCCTTGAATACTTTCAGTAAAATAGATAAACCTTTGGTATGTTCTTTTGGTTGTTTACTTATGTCTCAGCAGCACTCTGTGGAAAGATCTCTTCCTGGAAGGCTCGGGGCGGGGGGCTCTGCGAAGACATTGCGTACAGAAGTGCCTGAGAAGCAGCTAATATGAACAACAACGGCTGACACCAGGGGGGGTCGCTGATGCTTGTCTGAACATAGTATTGTGCAACATCTCCATGCAGTGCAGGCGCCCGCCTCGGCTGTACCAGAAACACGACCGCCATCTGGTGTCACAAACCCAGCCCGAGCCAGGTAGCGCAAACGAGGAGCCGAAATCCCGCAGGAAGCCCCGTGTCCGCGGCCCACCAGCGGCTCTCGTGGGCTAGCGCCTTAGTGTCTTATCTTCATTATTTCTAGCGCTGCTCTCAATTCTTACCTCTTATGTATTTCTGACAGGTAGAAAGAGCAAACTCCTGTTTCCGGTCGTAAGAGCTGGCATGCGGATGGGCAGCTGGCCGCAGCACTGCACTGCATCCTCTGGGGATGCCACCCGCCATGTGCGATGGGGATGGAGAAGGACACATAGTCAAAGTAACTATACAGCCAGCACATAAGCATATACCTACATATGTACATGTGTGTGCTCACAGCAGCTCAATAGTGCTAACAATTGCTTTCTATGCACCTGAAACACCATTTTCTCAGAATTTATATTCCGTGCAAATACTTAGTCTCTTAATTGGAAGCTTGGATGAAATGCAGACAGGGGTTTTGGTTGTGGGTATTTTCTAGGGCAGAGAGTTTGCCAGCACTGAATGATGGATCTGATGAAAACAGCTCACTGAACTGGGGCAGCTGGCTTTCAGTCCAGGTTTTCTTATCTGGATCCTCTCCCCAAAGGCTCATGTTTCTCCAGTGATCTAAATCCACCTAATCACTAAGGAAAATCCTTATTGCCTTGCAGACTGTCTTACATATGTTGTTTGCTTTCCTATTAACTATATAATATCTGGGCACTGTGCCTGCTGTTCAATATTTAAATACGGTTTTTTCCACATTTACTGTGATGGTGATTTTTTTCATTGCCTTCTTTTTAGTAACTTTGGAAGGGAGTTTATTCTTATAAAATAATCCTTTCTTTGCCTCATATTTTCAAAATTCTTATGAATATATTGCTTGCTTAAATAGCTCAACCTACTGCCCATGTATCCTGATACCACATATCAGAGAGGGTTTTTTGTCTATTTCCTGCAATAGCAGAAAATGCACAGATGCCAGATATCTTGGTTTTAGAAAGACTTCTAACACTGTCTCACATGGCCATGCATCTCACAAGCAAGTCCAGAAAAACACAAATGGATGAACACACAACCGGGTGGAAACTGGACCCACAGAATATTTAGCAAGAGTACGTTGTTGTCTTGGCTGGATGCATCAAGCAGAATTCTGCAGGAGTATCTCCATTAAACAACTTGGATGGCAGAACAGACAACTTGCTTACCAAACCCACTGGCTGGGACGGGCAGGAAGTTTTGCAGGATAAAGTTAGGATCTCAACGAACTTGGCAAATTACAGTAGAGGGGAGGTGCTTTCATTCTCTGCAGAATCACCAACATCAGGAATGGAGGTTGTGGAATTACTGGTCTGACAGCATCACTGAATAAACAGACTTGGCGGTTAGCACAGATCGCAAACCAAACAGGAGTCAGCCACACCACTACAAGAAAGGTAAATAGCACCAGGAGTTAATATAAAAACGATTCTTTTTTTTTTTTTTGCCAGGCAAATGAAGCTATTCTTCTGTTATGTTTGGGGCCAGTAAACCTTCAGTTGGAATACTGTCTTCTGCTTTGGGTAGAATAGGGAATTAGAGGTTTTATGAGGAAACACTGGAGGAATTGGAGTGGTTTGTCCTAGAGAAAGAGGAGACCCAGTAGGGGGGCCCTAAATATGTGCTCTGTATTTCTAAGGGACAGGCCAATAAACTCATGTGCTGAAAAGGTGCAGTGGACAGCCAAGATCTGGGTTAGATGTTAGAAGCAAATCGCTCATGGTGCAGATAAAAAAACAGTAAGAAAGATTACTGCAGGGCACAACAGCATTGGGTTTTGACTTTTCAGGCACAGGCTGGACAAAGTGTGTGTCAGAAATTACCTGAATACAATTGATCCTGCTTTTTGGGTGCGAGGAAGTGAGCAATTCCCATCCTTGTTTTTCTGATACTCCTTTTTGGAGCCAAATGTCATAATTTAGACATCGAGGTTAGATGTCAAAATTACATATTGTCAGTACCAGCTAATTACCATCCCAAGACTCTTGCTTTCCATTTCTGTTTAATATATCACTAGAGGAAAAAAAAATAAATCTTGTGGTTAATAATTCAAATGAAAAGCAGTAATAAAGTAGGCTGGCACCATGCCATGAAAGCTTGATTTGTTCAAACGTGTGTTTTCGAAGTTGTAGGCTTCTTTTGAGCCAATTTTGCTGATATCTAAATGGCTGATGATCTAGAGACCTGTCTGTTGGCCATTAGGATGATTCAGTTCATTTAATAAAGGCCGTATTGGAACACCCATTCAAGTTACTCTAGAAAGGATGTTGGGTGAACAGGGGAAAGGAAAACTAACGCAAATATTACTCACCCAGAAAATGCTAAAAATCGGGCTCTGAACAGCCTTTGATATTTGACCTCTGCAGATGGCCTGTAATTAAGACTTTAATCCTTTTAACACTTAAGCACACTTCACTCAAAATTAATAGGATTAGTCACATGCCTGAAGTGTGCATGGCTGGGGTGAAAAACTTGTTGAGTACAGCTGGTTAAAAACTTGCAGCGAAGACACTTTCTGGTGGAATATTGTCTTACATTTTCTAAGTCTTTGCTAAACAGTTCTAGTCCCAAGTAATTTCCTAATGTGAAGATATTTAATAAAAATTAAACTTAACCAGGTTCCTTCTTAAAAAGTTATACACAAGAATAATAAATTGATCTGAACTTTTTCAAATCAAAAATTACAGGTTCTTGGGAGATTTGAGGATAGTTATTTTGGTTTTATGGAAGATGTAGTTTTAAATTCACTGACTTTCATGAGTCTTTCAAAGTACATTTGGAGTTAAACATGCACAGAATCAGACAAGTCAGAGAGTTATGAAATGAGGAAGAAACATTTTCTATGTTGGTGCTTATTTAACAGGAATATCAGTTTGGCTTAAAAGCATAGATGTTGTTTCTTCTCCTACTGCTGACAGACCAGCTGTACTTGGGAATCCTGACAAGCCTGGTCTGGATCAGTTCATCACATTGAAAACATGTGCAAAGATTATGAAGAGTGAACACAATTTGGGAAGTGATTTAAGATACAGGGAAGATAGAGCTGTAGGCATACATGGCATGGAGGTTCCAATTTGTTGTTGCACATCTGCCAGAAAAGAGACTGGACCAGATCAAGGCATTGTACTGGTGTGTAACGTGCTAGAACTGGATTTAAGTGCCACAGGTGCAATCTGAGAATCCTGATACAGCTCAGTATCGCTTGCTGCTGCCCTATAAAATGCCTGCAGCATACATTTACACAGCACTATTATTTCTCCCATTGGCCCTAACACAGATGTAAATCCCCTCTGCTGAAGGACACGTGGTATCACACTATTGTCATAAACAGGAAAAAGCAAGGACTGTGGTTAAAGGTTTCCCAAAAGTGGCATGCAACCAACAGCTGCCGTGCTCTGACCTCTTTTAGATGCAGGAAGAGATTTTGTTCACTCATCTTCAGGATTGCAATCAGCAGAATAAAGACTGCATTTAGCCAAGTATTTTTGCCAACTCTCACAGGGACCAAAGTAAGCAAACATAAAAGCCACGGAGCAACCATCACTCTGTCAATACTGCTGTTGTTATACAGGAATCTGAGTTGTACTAAAAGCCCTCTCAAGGAAGCAGTGCAGTGGAGGTACAAGAAATCCAAGACAGAGCAGGGAAATTCTAATTCAAGAAGCACCACAGCAGTGATGGGGTGGCAGATAAGACTACCAGAAAATGGCATCATATCCTTGACAGTACCACCATGGGTAACAGAATGCAAAACTGAAAGTTGGTGAACCACTCACTGCCTGTGAAGAAAGACAGACTGGGAAGTCTTAAAATTAAAAAAAAGCTGAAAATTTAAAGAAAGTAAAAATATAAAGAGGGCAGTAACCAGAAGAGATGATCTAGGTCTGAGTCAGAAGTAAAAAGTGAGCACAGTGTCTTCGGGAGGTAAGAATTAAAAGGGGAAGAGAGAGAAAGATTGAGTTCTTGCAGGACAAGGGTTTAAATCAGAACCGTGGCCCAGGAGAAAGCAGTGAGAGATCAGAGGAAATGTCACCCTGCTTGCAAAGCAAGCATCACAGAAACTTCAGGTCTCCTTTAGCTCAAGAACTACAAAACAGTTAACTGGTGCAGTGCCTCACTCCAGATATTGTCCTGTTCCTCATCTCAGTTAGGGCCCCACTGGACACCTTTATGCCAGGCTGCAACATGGCTTATAGCTACACCCAGGAAAGGCATTTCAGATATGGAAAAAATAACGTGAAGGCAGTGAAGAGGCAAAGGGAGATCGGAAAAGGCAGGAACTTGGAGGAACAGAAAGTGAAAAGCGGTTAAGGAATAGCAATGTTAAAGAAGAATTTATGTTAAAGGAGGATGAAATAAAGAGGGGAGGGAAGGGAGAGTTTCCTTTCAGTGCCTGTGTTTCTCTAGAAGCAGTGTGTAGCTCAGGAATTTTTCAGATGAATCTCAGGTAACAGCAGCTCCTGAAAGAAGCTGACAACTGGTACACAGGGAGTTCTCAGTCAGCTGCAGTTCTTGCGCAGTTTTCTGGGTTGTGAGAGACTTGGAGAGTATTTAAACACACACACACACAGAGGGTTTTGTTCGGCCCCTTAGAAGGTCAGCACTGGTCCGGGGAGCCCTGTTTATCAGGGGACCCGGGGCGCGCTGCTACTGCAACCACGACATGCCTAGAGGCCAAGCGCTGTTTCTCAAGCCCCCATCAACCAAGGAGAGTCGTTGCGGAAACTGAGTACATACTTTTGATACAGGGTTTCTGCTCGGCCACGGTCACCTCGGCAGCTGACCTCGCTCCCCGGGAGTGCGAGAGGGACTGGGGCAGGTGTTGGGAAGCACCTCAGCCCTCACCCCAAACAGCTTTTCCCCTTCAAGACCCTACAAACCTCACCGCCGCCGGAGGAGCAAGAGCTGTTACTAAATCCAAAACACACCACCAGCCACCTGTGTTGGTCTATTGACCTGTCCGCACGCCGAGGCCGCGAGGCTGGCGCGCTGTTAGGCCGGGAGACACCGAAGCGCACGAGGTGCCGGAGGGGCACAACCCGGCGGAGGGTGGCGGGCAGCGAGGGGCGGGGCAGGAGCAGCCCCGGAGGCCGTTATTAGGCCGCGCCCGCTTCGGCCCCGGACCTCGCTGCCCCGAGAGGCGCCGCCGCTGCTGCGAGCCGCGGCACGCGCCGCCGCTCCTCCCTCCGCAGCGGACGCGTTTCCTGAGGCGAGGCGCCCGTCACGGTGGAAGTGACGCGCGGGCCGGGTGACGCCGGCGCGAGGCGAGGTGATATAAAGGGTAGGCGGCGGCGGCCGGAAGCGAGCAGAGCCGAGCCGAGCGGAGCGGGGCGGACTGCGGGTCGGGGGTGCCTCTGTCGGGCGCGGGGGGGAGCGGGGAGTGGGGAGGAGCAGGGCGGGTGCCCCAGCCCACTCTCGAGCCGGCCATGGATTTCCGCAATATTCTCGTGAAGGCCTCGGAGCAGCAGGGGCTGAACTCGGTGCCGGTGAGCTCGGGGTCGTCGGGGCTGTTGGCGGGGGGGGCGGGCTACGCGAGGGCCAGGGCACGGTGACCGCTACAGCCGCTGGGGCGCCGGCGCCCCCGGCTGCCCGCTCTCTCGTGGCCCCTGGGAGCGGTTACCGGCGGGTCGGGGCCGTGCATAGGGTAGCTGGTGGGTCCGGCAGCCCCGCGCTCCCGTCGCCGTGCGCCGAGGGTCCCACTTGGGCCGCTGTCCCGCTCCTCGGATCCTACCCCGAGGAGCCGTCCGAGGAGGCCGGTGTACGGGTCTGGCTGGCCTTCGCGGAGCCTGCCCGGCGGGTCTGGGGCCGCGCCTTCCGCCTCGCCGGCCGAGGTACTCGCTTCAGGGTGACGGAGAGGCCGTGGCGTGGGGGAGGGGGGCAGGGGGCGAAGCGAGGCCCCTCCTGTCAGCAGGTCTCGGCACGCTTGGGGCTGGGAAGAGGCTGCCGGGGTTTGCGCTTTCTGGTCGCTGAAAATGCCGAGATCCCGAGGGCGAAAACGGTGGTGCAGGGGTTGTTGTTAAAAGTTGGATAAACCCTTTTGTTTGCTCCGGAAAGAGAAGTCTGCCACGTCTCAAATGCAGGCCAGAGACAAAGAATGTCAAGTTTGGGTTGAATATGCTGTGTTGTCCAATACCTTTGTATCTGTTACTGAGGAATAACAGCTATATGGGGATGACTGGTGGAAAGCATTTGATTTGTTGTGAATATTACTCTGAAGTTTGTATTTCAGCAGTCTGTACTTTAACTCAAGTTAAAAGTTTTATGTTGATTCAGTATGAAATAACCCACTCACTTGGCTGAATGAAGTCTGCTGCTAGGAAGGGCCTGTGGCCTGTTGGTACATTCATATACTGTGTTTCATTCCTTTGACAGGACCCAAATTATAAGTTGTGTGCTTATTTGGATAAAAAAAAAAAAATATTTTCTTTTTGGTAGCCACAAGCTAGAAAAACACTTTTCCTGTCTGTTCTTTAACTGAGTGCCAGAGTTCCATGTTTCTATGATTAGCTTGCTTATACCAGTGTAAATGAGAAGGGTAGTTGTTTTTCTACAGTTTATCCTAAAAAGCAGAAAAAAGTATACTCTTCAGTTCTGACATTGCTGAAATGGAGACACTGTAGAATTGAGAGTATCCCAGTCTCTTTATCACTTGTAAAACTTTGGTAATGTTCACCAGTACTGTGAGTAGTTGACAATACGGACCAGCCGTATGGTAGATAACTTGTCAGATATTACTGTGTTTTAAAAAGCTGGTAAAATGTACTCAATATTTAGCTTGATTTAGTTTGTCTCTTGACTCTACATAGAAGTCTAGTTTGTAACATAAATATGAAAATATCAAATGTATAAATACTTTAAGATAACTAAATGTCTATTTACGACTCTTAAAAAAACTTGTTCCATCAAATTGTCATTGGGATGTTGTAGTTCATACTCCAGATGTTTAAAACTTTATCTTAGTTTGCTCTTGCAGCTTTCGTGTAGTGTACTGCTATTTTTTGTCACAAATATTTACAAGCCATGATGGTGAATTGATGAAATCTGCTATGTTCTGTATTGCAGATGTGATGGTGAAGGGAGGCAATCGTACTCGTTGTGCAGTGGATGCCAGTTTTGTTACTCTTTTTAGTAAAGGCAAGATAAGTATTTGCCTACCTGATTAATTCAGTCCATAGCTGAAGCAGTTCAGTTCTAGTACATGTAGTTTTTAACTGTGAAGCTTGCCTTAGTTTTTGAGCAAAAGTGGAGCTACACTTGGCACCACCTGAGGTTGTCTGCAGGTGTTAAGCTTCTAAAAGGGGCCTGATCAGTGGGCATCAAAGTAACTCCAGATTAAAGCTTGTACATAAAACATGTGCATATAAGAATATAATTAATCTTAAATTTTTTTATTAAAAATGCCATACAGGCTAATAACAAAACTTATTGGTGCATAAAGTTAGCAGGTTTCCAGCGCAATATCTGTTCCTGGGTTAATCACCATATTGCCCGAGTTTTTCTATGAGAAGTTTAAAGTTTACAGTGCACTAAACTAAACATTCCACGCCTCTTTTAATGAAAAATAGTAACATGCACTGCAGTATATATCTCAAAAGTATAAACTGTAGAAAAACTCTATTTAAGAGATAGTATGGTCTTGTGCTGTGGAAGAGGGACCTGCATAAAACAGGTATTGCATCATGTCCCTGTAAAAATGGATCTGTTTGTTCATCTCCGTGTGGAAATACAGATTCGAAAGGAACATTTTTGAAATCAGCCTTTCAATGCCCTATTAATTGCATCAGGTTTTGTTTCTAAATAAAACAGCAGGTATATGAACTAGTGTAAAGCTATTAATGATATGTTGCTAATAATCTTCATAGCAGTTGCTGGAAAGAGCCCCAGTTTTTCCTCACATAATGTTTCATAGGGACTCCTGTATTGTGTGTGTATATCTTGTTACATGTGTTCATGTTAGCAGCTTATGAGATTTCCAGTATGGTCTTGCTTTGATTTGACATGATGCCAATTAGGAGATCTAATGTTTATTTTAGTAAGATTTTAATACTGTCTGTGTTGCTCTTCACTGTGAAACTGGTATATTCTGTTATGCTGGAGCAAGTTTTATGTGACATGATGGATTTGGGGAAGCACTTTGAGATGTTCAAATGGAAGATATTCTTAAAGTATAAAATTGTATTGCAGTTCAAAGAAAAAAACAAAAGAACAAACACACACACCTTCACTGAGCGTAGTCGGAACCGTAATTCTTTTATTTCACCTTCTTTCTACTGTCATTAATAACTTACTAGAAATGATCTCATGTCGCTCCCTGTTCCTTTTAACTGAGGCTCTCTGGCGGAAAACATCTGGTACAGAATAGCGTTCAACCCTGAACAGGTGACCCAAAACTGAAACAGCTTGGCAGCCACGTCAGCGCTTGCTGCTCTTGCGGAAGTCTCATTTTAAGTTGAAGATACATAGTGAGTATTCAAAGTTACAAAATACTCTGGGTAGAGTTGACAGATACACATAGGGAACTAAGTATTAGCAAAGTAAAAGCGTAGCGAGGTCTCCGGGTTTGTTGAGAGGTCCCTGTGTGTTTCAAAGCCTGCCCATGAAAATTGTCAAGCTATGTTTTCCCATAGGGAAGAGAAGCCCTGCAAGAGAAATACTGAAAATGGCTGTGAAGTACTGATTGCTATTGTAGAATCAGACTCCTGTTAGACTGGTGTGCATGTATTTATTGTTAAAACTTATCTCAAAACAGGGCCTAGAAATGTTTTGTATTTTATCAACATCCACACCAGGAGAACTGCTAGATATGTAATGTAAAAAGTTGGCAAGGGTTAGAAGGGCATTTACTCTGCTTGACAGAACTTGATAGTTAAGTTACAGGCACTTGCAAACATTTACTAAAATGCATAAAACTTTAAACTTTTCCTGTTCCTGGCGTCTCTGTGGAAGTGGATGAAATGGGGGCCACAATACCACTACAGAAAGTATGAAGTGTTCTGTTTAATCTTTTTACTGTGTGAAGCAACATTTAAGGGAAGAAGTTTCTGCATTATTTTCAGCTAATGGTTCAGCTTGTGTGTGGTGAACAGCAGTTGCAAAATCTTAAGAAAACTATTTTTGCATGTTTAGGGGTAGAAGGTGTGACCCTATTGAATTGGTTTTGGGAGGTAACAGTATTGATCGTTAAAATACTTTCTTTTGGTATGGGTTAGAACCCGCAAGGAATCAAACAATTTTAAGTAAATGCTTGATAACTACCATCTGCTTTGTCATAACTAAATACTGAAAACAGTAATTAAGAGAGGATTATGTGCACATATTCTGAGAAAGTCTAGCTGCAGAGTGAGCTGCTGATAAAAAACCCCAGCAGGATGTCTGCAGGAGCAGACTGTGATAAGGCTGTAGCAGAGGTCCCTGGGCTGTTAACGCTAATGACCACTTACAGTCTGGAAAACTGCCTTTTGAGGAACTAGTGTTAGGGCATTGTGAGAGGAGTGACACAAACAAGGATGTATATGTGGTTTAACTGGGTGAATGAACCATCAGTAGTGATGTTAGCAAGTTATACCTTGAAGAGTATTTCAGGGGAAACAGGGATTTCTCTTTGGGGAAGGCTGCATGTCTTGATGAATGGTAAGGAAAAACAGTTAAAGCGTTGTAACATCACACAGGGGCCACAACTTGCCAGTGAAAAACAAGCAAACAGAAACCCTCACCCTGTGGGAGCCTCTGCAACTTGCCCATACTGGCTAGCACAAGTAGAATTTTCTTTACATTTACATAGAATTTTCTTTACATTCTTTTCTACAAGTAGAATTTTCTTTACATGGTAGAAATTATTAGCTGCAAAGGTGCTTTACCTGAGAATCACGTTTGGCAGAATTGATCACTTATATCTTGTGTTGTTACCTGTGTAAATATTGATTAATGTGAAAGGCAACACTGCTTCTCTTGCTTCTGTCTGGGTCCAGGCCTTTTTGGGCTTCATTTGGGTGCCATGAAGTTTACAGTTATTTTATGGAATCTGTTGTATAGTCCAAGATCTGGTAGTTGAATGCTGACCTCAAAACAGCTGCAACAGTATTAGGATCGTGTGCCATGTTTTAAAGAAAGTCAGTGATTTAAGTGCAAAACCTTGGTTGCAGGTTACACAGTTAAACTTGTGACCTGGAGCTTACCTGTGGCTGACTGTTAGACACTGGCATCTGCATTTAAGGGATGGATGTCTTCTGTATGTGTACATAAACTATATCTGATATGTCTCTCACAAGTCAGTATGCATGTGTGTGAATGTGTAGGCTCATAAACAGCCTGGTGAGGTTTTTAACTACTTTACCATACTAGTACTAGGGGGTTTTTTTAAATTCATTTCTTTGTCTTGAGGAATACTTTTCTGCTTCTTTGTTACTCATGTAACTTTTTATGCTATGTAGCCCATGGAGGACAAAAAAATATTCAGGTTTTAGGGGGAAAACAAGTAAGATTTTGCACTGTAATGGACTTTCCACCATGCTTTTGTTACAAAAGTACCATTAGTCAGATTCAGGGAGAGCCAGTTATTGGGTAGGTAGTTACAGCAAGATTTGCAGAGATGAAGGAAAAAAAAAAAAGAGAAACCTTAGGAGAAATATTACTCACAGGTAGGAAAAGACTTGTTATTTCATGATGGTGCACAATTGAAGAAAAGCACTTCCACAGCCTTTACTTTTTCCTTTGGGTAAAGCAGTGCCCATTTTGTGTATCTCAGCAGTATAGAGTTAAAGGTGTCACCAAGTGCTGCCCAGAGAAATAATCAGTGTTCTGGGAACAGTCTGAGCTGCGCTCTCCTACAGGCTAAACTTTCCTGTCTCTCTGTTGGCTTAACCAGATTGGCAATAGCGGTAAAAGCCAGAATAGTGCAGCTGCTGCTTGGATGATAGTGATAAAGATTTACAAAATCAGTTCTCAAAGTGTGGTGAACTCATTTGCGCAGAGGTGAAAATAAATGAGCTTGACAGTAGTAGCTCTTTAATGTGATGAGGCAACATGTCAGGTTTTATGACTGCAGTGTACACTGCAGTCATATCTTTGTAATTTGGTTTTAGTAGTTTTGGAAATTACTTAAGGTGACTACAACTAGGTGGGATTGCAGCTACTGTTCCTGGAGTCAGTTTTGGCAGCAGCTTAGAAATGAGTCTCTGAACCTTGCTTCTTAGTGCATGTATGTACGATATAATGTATGGGTTTGCACGTTAGTAATTGAAGCAATCCCAGGGTCTCCTCATGTACTGCTGTTTTAGTAAATCAAATTAGAATTAAGGTTTCCATTGTGTGGTACTGAAATCTAGGAAGTTATGATACTAGCTTGCCTGATTATTAATGCTTCTAAAACATTTGGAGCTAGGCATCTTTACCACTAGATATTTTAATTTAATTTTTTAGTTAAGTTTCATAAGGCTACATGAGGATAGGAAGATATTTATGGAACCCTAACTTGTGTGGCTTTATTAATGATGTTGGGTTTATTTGGGACTGTATTTTACAGCTTTCATTTAGTGAGGCTCTGAACTTGCTGTGCAGAAGATCTTGGTTTGCGTTGTAATTTGTCTTACTACTGAAATAAAAAAGAAAAAGAAAAACCCTAAGCCCCAGGGTTGTGTTGGTTTTGTTGGGTGTGGGGGTTTTGGGGGGGGGTGTGGGTGGGTTTGTGGTTGCTTTTTTTTTTTTTTTAACATACTCTTCTGCTTTCCATCTGCTTCAGGGTTTAACTAGTTTCTATTGTATTTACCTATGCAAGTGTCTCTTTCTCATTGATTTTTCTTCTCCAGTCTGTTTGTGGGAGGAAGTTCCAGCCTGCTTCTTTCCATGTTATTCCAATAATTGGGACATTTAAGAAAGATAATGTCTGAACAGGTGTAGCACACTAGTGCAGGTGTTTGTTACAGATCTCCATAAGAAAGGTGCTTGCACTCTTAACATTGATTAAGATAACATTTTTTGGATATAAACAGGAGAAGCAAAAAATGGGGATAGCATAGCTAACTTTACATCTGCACTGGACAGGCATCTAGGCATGGCAAGCTGTGCAGATCCTGTCTGTGGTGAGGATTGCTAGCATCTTCAGAGCTCTTATAGGATGTTCTTGGAAGTAAGCAGCTCTATTGTTTCCTCTGCCAAGCAAAAGGGTGTTTTATGAGAACATCCTGCTTTGCTTTAAGATATAGACATAGAAACATACAATGCTTTGGATTGAAAGAGACCTTTAATGATAATCTAGCCCAACCCCCCTGCAATGAGCAGGGACATCTTCAACTAGAGCAGGTGGCTCAGAACCCCATCCAGCCTGATCTTAAATGTTTCCAGGGATGGCACATCTGCCACCTCTCTGGGCAATCTGTTCTGGTGTTTCCCCAGAGAGCACCCTTATAAAAACTTTTTTTCTTATATCTAATCTGAATCTACCCTCTTTTAGTTTAAAGCCATTAGTCTTGTCCTATTGCTACAGACCCTACCAAAAAGTTTGTCCCCATCTTTCTTATAAATCCCTTTTAAGCATTGAAAGACAGTAAGGTCTTCCACTGGAGCCTTCTCTTCCAGGCAGATTGCACCACATGCAGGTAGTGTGATTGCCAGGTGCCAAGTGGGAGCTGAACATTCTGTTGCCATTCATCTGCTGAGTTCATCCAGTTGTCTCGAGTGCTAAGTATAGTAGTGTGCATGCCTGCACCAGTTCAGGTCAGCTTGTATGTGGATCACTTCATTCCTTAATGTACAATAGTCTAAGATCACTGCAGCAGCAACTAAAATCAGTATCACTGGATTTAGATCCATTTACTAGTTATGTTGGTGAAGTCAGTTCCAATTTACTTTTGGAGTAATTAAATTTTTGAGTTGACATATTTATTCATTGAATAAGGCAGCCTGAAACTGAGTGTCCACAAAAAAAGCTGAAAGCCCTAATGGACCTGGAAACCTGTAGCCTGGAATTGCACAGACTCTGGCAGCTTGGGCTTTAGTCTGCTTTTGTTTCCTGCTTGATTTAGAGGCTAAGACTGGACTGAAATATTTGTATTTCATTGCTGATACAGTTGTTTCATTCCTTCTCAATCCAGTGCATTTTATTAATTTCTCTTGGTTTCCCTACCTGTCTTCTGATTTCCTGTTCATTCCTTCAAAAGCTGAGTGCGCTCTTGTTGTGGGTGACTGGAATGCACATCACTAGAGAGAAGCAGCAATATATTTTAGTGAAGTAAAATAATAATTTTACAGAGCTCAGTAAGTTCCATGGAATTTAACAAAGTTTAACAGTGGTTTGACAAGGTTCAGTAAGTTTGATGGCAAGGTTCACCTTATTAATTACTGCATGGAAGAAACATTTGAAGGAAAATTGAGTTCAAATTGGGTTAGAATGATTCACACAGGGGACCAGAGACACACAGAGAAAGGAGGTATCTCCCATTGAATCATTAGTTTCAGAGTGGATCCCCTTGCTTTCTGAACCACTTCTGGAGCCCAGCTGTGGTTGGTTCCAATCTTAGTCTCAGATTTGGTCAATGGTTTAGGTATAATGGAATTATCCATGTAATGTTTATTATAATATTGAATAGCTATGTGGATTAGTAATGTTTCATAATATTAATTCAGCATGCTCTCAGTCACTGAGGATCTGTTGTGGGTAAGGGATCATTCCATCTTGGGTAAGGAAGGATCTTTTAGTCTTGGGTGAGGCATCTCTAACCTTGAGAGGTGTCCATTCTCAAGGGAGACACCAGACATGCGGTTCAGCTGCAGTTTAGGGAGAGCTCAGATTGGGCCCATCCTGATAATAATATTTTTAGAGTGAAGTAAGTAGTTGGCTGCTGGTCAAAAATGTAAACAAGATGGAGGGTTTCTAGCTCGCAAGTTCACCCCAAAGATATGAGGCCTGTTGCTCCTTACCATGAACCAAAGTACAGCCGGGGAGTTAAGTGTATTCATCACAGCTCTGCTTCAGTGGGAATTCGTGTGTGTTTATCCTGTACCATCCCTGCCTAAAGTCAAGTACATGACTGTTATGCAACTTGTCAGTTTTAAAGACTTTAAGATTTTTACATTTCTTAATTTTTCTGATGTATTTCTTTGTTCTTTACAGAAAAGGTACAGTTTGGCCGTTGGTCCTCCCAAAAAGGTTCCGAAAGTCAAGGGTGTAGAGTCTGCAGCAGTGCAAGCATTCCTCAGACGGCAAGAAGAAGAGAAAAGAAAAAAAGGTAGCAGCTCAAAGCATCTCCTGTGGGAGTCTTCCATTGACCCTGAGACTCTGTCACCTTACTAAATGCTCTAGCAAATACAGCTACACATCTGTTTCTGGAATTTATGTACCTAACATGCGAAGGGAAAGCCAGGACTAAGTAAAGACTAGGGTTTTTTTGCGTGACTTAAGTATCAGCTATACTAGTATTTACTGTTGGAGATGAGTAGTTAAGGAGAAGAGGTATTGGAAGAAATCATCTGGACTTTTGGTAACTTAACTTTGAAAAGCTTTGTGTGTGGAAAAAATGGTAAAAGTTCCTGTTGTTGTGTCTTAATCTAGTGTACTGATACAGTCTGAATTTCACATTTGTAAGGCAGCAGCTTTGTTTGAGCCACAGTTTTCCCACTGTATTGTATTTCCTTTATATAGTCTGTAAAATAAGCCAATACTGTGTTGCTTCTGATGTTAATGCATTGGTAAAGGTAACCAAATCTGATGGACTGGATGACACAAGTGTTATTCCTCCTCTTCTGGTCCTGTAATGAGCTTGCTCCTTATTCCTATATTGTGGTCTAGCCAGAAGCAAGACTGAACATGAATTCCACATAGGCATGCATGTATGCACACACACTCTGTACAGTCATGGCCCTTGACAATAGAATAACATAGGTAGGGGGTGGTACCTTTGCAGGCACTCAAAGCATGAGTAGCCCAATCCATTTTCTAGGAATTAATGCTTTTCTGGAGTATTCTCTGGTATTTGGCCCTCACTCCCTTGGTTTCCCAGTATCTGACATTCAAACCTCTCATCCTATTCACCAGCTAGTTCAGCCTGAATTTTACATCAGCAGATCACATGCCAACTTGAGCTAGAGAGCATAGCTGTGAAGAAATTAACTAAAAACAGTTCAGTAAAAATATAGGACAGACTGTGGAGCTAGGGCACAGGGCTGTCAGACAAATGTAACCACCACCAGTTTGCTTATCTGCGGCTGGCTCCTCTCTCCCCTACACCCTTCTATGTACACTCAGTGTGTTTTCCAGTTCTTATCCCCCCGCCCTGCGCTCTCTGATTTCCTCCATTTCCTTATCTTCCCATAAACATCTGACAGTAAATTCTGTACTGTCTCAAGGTTCTCTTGCTCAGTCTCAGAATTCCTTCCATTACCCAGAAATTCCATAAGTCCTGTACCTCCTCAGGCAGTAGTTCTCCTTAGTTTGCATAGCTTTCTGGAGAGCTGCTTTGGTTGAATAACCTGAATGGGTTTTGCAGTAGCAGTATTTGACTTAATTGTTCGCCTTTGTAAGAAAAGCTTGTTCAGGCGGTTAGCTCTGGTCTGTTTTGAATAGCTGTTAGCCAGATATCTAAATTACTGTCCTAAATGTCTTATCTGGAAGAAATTTAAATGAAGGAGTGCTTGTGCGTAACTTTCTCCTGGTTTTCTTTTACAGCACTGGAAGAAAGAAGAAAGAAAGAACAGCTCTTGGCTAGGCGCATTGAACTTAAACATGATAGAAAAGCAAGAGCTATGGCCTCACGGACAAAGGATAATTTTTATGGTTATAATGGCATTCCTGTTGAAGAGAAGTCTAAAAAGAGGAGGACTTGTGAGAATGTTGCTCAAGCCCCAGAGGCTGAGTATGCAACAGAAGAAGAAACTGAGCAACCTGAATATAGTCACACTGAATCTGAGCATGAGCAAGAGGAATATGAAGAGAAACCATCCAAAGCTGCAGTGAAACCAAAGGCACCTCCCAAAAGTGCACCAGCGCCTCTGAACTTTGCAGAGCTCTTAAGGCTTGCTGAAAAAAAGCAGCATGAACCGGTGGAAATAAAACCAGTAAAAAAAGTAGAAGAGAGACCCAGAACAGCAGAAGAATTGAGAGAGAGGGAGTACTTAGGACGCAAAAACAAGAGAGTAGAAATGCACAGGAAAAGCGAGAAGGAGGTTAAGAATACAGGGATATCCAGTTCTTCCAAAAAAGTGACTTCTCAGAAAGAATCTGTGAATGCAAAGCTTAACAAAAGCTCAGTAGATAAACATTCCACACCAAAAAGCAGTCTGACATCTTCTATGAGTGGTACTGATAAGAAATTCAAAACACCAGCATTGACTGAAAAATACTCGCGGTCATCATCTTCCTCCAGATTCCATCAAATGGGAAAAAACTCACAAAATGGCTCCTTAAAAAGCTTTCCTGGTAGCAGTCATGGTAAATTGCCTGTCAATGGTATTGGAAGGTCTGGCTCAAGTTCTCATGTGCCGCCCTCAAAAGCAGCAGCCAATGGGGCTCAGAGGCCTCTGTCTGCTAAAGAATCCAGCCTGAAAAAGTCTTCCCATATGAAATCAGGAAATACTGCGGCTCTTCAGCATGGAATTAACTCCAATGCAAAGCGATCAGGCAGCAGCTTAGGGAAAGGAGGACCTGGACATCCAGGTGGCGGTTCAAGTACAGGACCTGGGCGATCAAGCAGCAATTCTGGTGTGGGACCTGGAAGGCCGGGAAGTGGTTTAAGTTCAGGACCTGGGCGACTGGGCAGTGACTCAAGCCTGAAACCTGGAAAGTCAGCAGGCAGCTCAAGCACAGGACCTGGGCGACCAGGCGGCAGCTCAGGCACAGGACTTGGGCGACCAGGCAGCAGCTTGGGCACTGGGCCAGGAAGGCCAGGCATCAGCACAAACACAGGACCTGGGCGACCAGGCAACAGCATGAGTACAGGACCTGGGCGACCATGCAGCAGCATGGGTACAGGACCAGGAAGGCCAGGCATCAGACCAGGTTCTGGGCCTGGGCGACCAGGCAGCAGCATGGGTACAGGACCAGGAAGGCCAGGCATCAGACCAAGTTCTGGGCCTGGGCAACCAGGCAGCAGCATGGGTACAGGACCAGGAAGGCCAGGAGTCAGTTCAGGCATGGGAGCCAAGCGACCGGGCAGCAGTTTGGGAACAGGACCAGGAAGGCCAGGCATCAGCCCAACTGCGGGACCTGGGCGACCAGGCAGTGGTTTAGGTACTACTGTAAAACCGAAGTGTACTGTTGTGTCAGAAACTATTTCTTCTAAAAACTTAGTAACAAGACCTAACAATGGACAGATAAATGGCATGAGATCTTTTCAAGGTCATAGACCTGTGTTTCATCCACAAGGTATGAAGTTCTAGAGCAAATATTTTTTTATTTGGTTTATATTTTTAATGTATGTATGTGTTTATGTCACTGAGGGCCTTTGACAATTATAGGCGCAATTAGGAAGTCTTGGACAAAATACCAGATTTAACAGTAGAATGTTTTTTTTCTGCTTTGCAATTTCTAGTTTATTTTTCTACCTATGCTCATGTTTCTTGAAATCTGGACTGGAATGTGAAGTATTACATGAAAGAAAACTAAGCAGTCTATGATGGATGTTGATACATGAATGCTGTTAGAAGGAAAAGAATTAAGAGTCACTTCCTGTATTGTTTAATTATGCTTAGTCTTTAAAATTCTAGTGTCTTAAATAACAGATGTTTAAAGTGATACATAAAAACTAAAACAACACAGCAAGCCTGTGACTGAAATGTACATATTTTGGAAAATTCTCCTTAACAGTAAGCAAGCTGTTCTGAAAAGTTGTTTCTGAACAGGAACAAGCAGCATGAACCCTAGCAAATAGGTGCCTAGAAAAGCCTGAACAAGAACATAAACTTCTGCCTGGTAGTTTCTTCAGCATGGTATCATTGGTGCTACTAAGATGTAATTTTCTATAGCACAACTTAGGGGAAGTATTTCCTGTTACTGAGTTTCTGAGAACTGTTAGTTAACTTGAGGCAGAAGTTTTCCACCTTGAAGCCCAGAGCTGTAAAATTGCTGTGTCTAAGGCATAGCAAGGAGAAATACTGTCAAATCAATGTTTTATTAATGCTATTAATTAATGATTTTTTTTTTCCACTCCCCTGTCATTTAGGTCTTGGGAGACCACCTATTAGTTACAAGAGACAAATAGATGATGATGATGATGATGATGAATATGACTCTGAAATGGATGACTTCATTGAAGATGAAGGGGAACCCCAGGAAGAAATCTCAAAACATATTCGGGAAATATTTGGCTATGACCGGAAAAGGTAAGAAAATGTTAATTTTTTAATTTTAATGTTAATTTTACAGTTCAAATATAAATGTTTTTGAAATAGAGGAAGTGCTGGTATCCAGAACTGGGTTTGTATTGTGGAAATTTAACAATCATTACTGCTGCTTCTGTACTAAAGGGACCTTGAGTTTTCACACTGCTGCCACACTCAGTAAAATTTGATGCAATAGAACATAGTTGGAAAACAACACAGCTTCTTCAATGTCTCACCTGTATAAATCATAGCAACTCCTTCCTGTTACTGGATTTAAAATGGTTTCTACAGCAGTGTGCAGTATTTCAGAATTCATCAAATGTAGCTGCCTGAATATGAACTGCTAAATGTAATAGTACTAGCTACTCTGTAAGAAGATCTAACCTGATATTATTAGGAACTGCTGGGAAGTGAAGGCTGGTCTTTGGCTTATTTAAGTACTTCCCTCTTGTCTGACAAAGTATAAGAAAGCAAACATTTTAAAGGCTTGTAATTTAGATTCTTTCAAAACTTTAAAATCTGTGTGTGGCAAGGTAATTATTTCTAAGAAGTGATGTGAATTCATAACTGAATTGTACATGACTGTAGTTTCTTTCAGTGTGCTGAAAACTAATATTTAATTTCCAGATACAAAGATGAAAGTGATTATGCCTTACGTTATATGGAGAGCAGCTGGAGAGAGCAACAGAAAGAAGAAGCTAGGAGGTACGCACAGATTTAAAACTAATAGAAAGATGGATGACCCCATTGCCAAGGCATGGGGCTAAATTAGAGTGGATATTTGCTGCTTTATATTGTGGAGATAAATATTTGTAAGAGAGCTTTGGTAAAGATGAAAGCCAGCCTGTGGTGGGTACAGTAAATAAATCCTGTATGTTCATTCTCATGCATCACAAACTCTGCTTATTAAAAACAAACAAAAAAAAACCCCACACAAAAATGCAAACTTATGCCCAAAAATCTGTTTAAAAATACTTCTGCTGAAATATGAAATGCATCAATTTGTCCCAAACTTTACAATATTCTGCTAGCTTAAGGACTGGAAGGAGGTTGGTTTGTTTGGGGGGTTTTGGGTGGTTTTTTTTGGGGGGGGGTAGAGGGTGTTATTTATAGATATGTGTGTGTGTGCATTTTAGCACAAAAGAGCAGTTTAGCACAAAAGAGTTGAATCCTCATTGTCACGTGGCTCAACCTTTTGCATTGAGGTGCATGCTATGCTTCCTTATGTTGCTTTGTAATGAACTAGAAGTTTACAAATGCACTTGGTAGGGCTGCAAAAGAAGCAATAGCTGATAAGTAACTTTGCCACACCCATTCCTAGTATCAAACCAACAAGACTATCCAGCCCTTATTTGTTGAAGAGGAGAACAGCTATTGCAGGTACTGTTCTCAGTATCACTTTCAACATACTGACCTCTAGGAAGCTGCAGAAATTATGCAGATATGTAGCTAAACATGCTGTATCAGCAGAGTTTCTTCCATGGGTCCGTTCACAAGAGCTAGATGGGGTGAGGATGGAGCAGTACTTGTAGCTACCTCAATGGTGCCTCAAGCCAGGAAGCTGCAACAAAAACGTTTGCTTCACTACTGTTTGACATTATCTATTGTCTCCCTTGCCAGTGTAAAAGGTCTATTTAGGTGGCTCTCAGAAGCTGATGTGAGTCAGTGCTGCTATGACTTGTATGCAAGAGCTACATTGGCAGGAATTGATGGATGTGATTCAGCAGCTTCTTTTCAGGAAAAAAAAAATTACTTCTCATATTAAAATCACTTTTTGACCACCTTACTTTCTTAAAGTAACTTCTTCTGCCTAAGATTTTATTCTAATTTCATGATATCTTGATTTCTTAAAGTGGTATTCTTGCTATAATTAAAAAAAAAAACCCTGATTGTTGAACTTTCGTAAAATTTTTGCTCAAACTGGATATAATTTTAGCATTGTTTTTCTTAGGGGATAGGTAAAAGTCAAGCTTCATGTTTCTTGAGTAGTAGTGTAAAGAATTTAATCTTATTTGGCAGCTTAAGGCTCGGTGTGCAGGAAGACTTAGAAGAATTGAGACGGGAAGAAGAAGAATTAAAACGCAGGAGACAGTCTAAGAAGATGAGGACACATTAACTGACTGATGGTGTTGACTTTGTCATGTTTTTGTTACCCTCTGCTTCCATACATCTCTTATTCTATTTCAGTTTCCATTTGCTTGTTAGAGGGCAAATAATATTTAAAGGGATAAAGTATTGAAAAGCAAGGCTTTAGTTTGACTTAAATAAGATATTTATTTTTAATACTTGCCAGGGTTGTTTTTTTATGAAGAAATTAATGCACTAATGCATATTAAGTGGAATAAAATGAATTGATATTTCCATTGATTAAACCTGTTCAAGATGCCAGCAGAAATATTGACTAGCTATGCACTGACTGAGAACTGTTCGGCATATAAAGGTAAACCGATTTTACATTCACTCAAAAGAATAGAATAACGTTCTTGTTCCTTAATACTGCTTTATATCCTATTATCTCTCCCAGCTTGAGCCTCCAAGTATTAAGATGTCGTTATCTCTTCAGAAGCAGCTTGGGTGTAAATTCAGCCCTTGCCACAGATATTCAAAGCAATAAAGTGCTGCATATTTTCTGATTTGAAGACCCATAAGAACTATTTGAATATCTTTATTTCTAAACAGAAACGTGCATATCATTTGCAAACTGTACTGTTACACACATGGCCAAAAGATTACTTTGGGTTTTGCTGTGTCTGGAATTCCAATACCAATCTAATTCAGGATGATAAATACACACCCTGAAAACAGGAATTCCTAATGCTTGTATGTAACATGTGCTTTTGGGCTCAGGCGTACGCTTAACAGTTCTTTTCCTGCCCTGTGAATCTTCACATTTGTTTAACAGCTTCTGCTGCTTTACAGACTGTGTTTGGTGCACATGTTTTTTTCTTGCATTAAACATCCGATGTGTTAAATGGTTTACAATGTGAAGCAGTCATTTATCTAATTAGGTTTACTATTTAGAAAGCACATCAGAATTAAGTTTTGTTAGAAAGTATTTGCAGCTCTTCAATATTAACAACTTCTTGTTGACTGGTTAATACTTATGATTAATTTCATCAAACCAAAAAGCTAAAATGTTATGTATAGCAGGAAATCTAGTTCATTTACTTACCTTAATGCCCGTATTTGCACATTATTTCCGACTATGCACTTAAAGACTGTTTGTTTCAGTAACTGGATTTGTTTATGTCAGCACAGGGCTTATGTAGGTCTACAGCAGTTGTACTGCAAGTCTGAAGCTCAAATCTGATGTTGCACCTACTTTTGATTTCCCCAGGTCACCCTTCAAAGTTCACTAGTATGACTATTCAGCTTTGCCTCAAGCTCCAGGACTCCATTGGTGGTACCTCTGGCTTCAGCTTCTGAGGCTGTTATGTTTTAATGCTAGATGTACTTGGAAAAGTACAAAAAGGGAGGAAGTAAAGGAATACAAATGAAAAATTATACCATAGGAAAACAACAAGGGAACCTTTCCTATCGGGGTTATCCCTGACAATGCTGCTTTTAGGAAGCAGTTCAGATAGCAACCGGTAAGGAACAATCTTAAAAGCTGCTGAAGTTTAAACATCTGACTCTTAATGTAAGAAAAAACAAATTTGCCTTTTTAAGATGTTTTCTCTCAATGGTATAGCATTTCACTGCCTCAGTAAAACACTGACATGAGTAAGCTATTGGCGTCGATTCTATAAACTAATTCAGTATTATCTGACAGGGAGCCTATGTGAAAATACCATCATCCGTGCTCTCTATGTATTTTTAACTTTCTATATTCAGTAACAAAAACCGTTTAACAGTGTATGCACTTGAGACCATGCAAGATAGCATAACCTCTCTGCTTGTCTAGAAGCATGTTGTGCTCACCCTGCTACGTAGAGATTATTTGAAATTTTCTGTTGTAGTTCCTAGAATTATCCATTCAAGACCATGAACACCGGGACCATGATCAAGTTACTGGGTTTTTACTTTTTAATTCTTTTTAGCTGGAGAAAGGCTCTAGGTCTGCCAACCCTGACAGCTAGATCAGCTGTGAGCAACTTCCTGCCTGGCTGGGAAAAAAATCTCTTATGAAACAAAAGAAATATATTCAGAATTGGTTCAATTGGAAATTGAATCTGCATTTCCAATAAATATAGGTTAAATAAACCCCAGTTATTTCACCTTCCTGATTTTTTTTTTTTTAATCATACAAGATCAGTTAAATTTCTCAATTTGTAAAGCACTTTGTCATTTGTCTTTTAGATAGTGACTGGAATGTACTCGTCTAGCCTCCCTAAGACACTGTTACAACTGTTTCTTCACACAATGATCATTGCTTAAATTTTGTTGATTTCATGTGAAAAATTATTCAAGGACACATTTGTAATTTTACAGTCAAGAAGTACTTTCTCATAATTGGCATGGGATGCTAATGGGTTTCAAATTTTGTACAAATGTTTGGGGTTTAATGTGCTTGCATTTGCTGCACATTTGTAAATTGGCTATGAAGGAACTAAGGTTTTGTTTTTTAATTCCTGACCTTGCATCCAATAACATGTTTACTGTTTGCCAGATTAATAGTATTAATCTAATGAGAGTACTTCAGTACTTGTCCAAAGTGCGTCTGAATTTGAGGTTAAAAAAAAATGGAAGAATGCTTATATTGGTTTATGAGGATCTGATGTTAAACTAATGATTTAATTGTCTTTAATGAGACTCTGGTTTGGTTTTTAGATTCTTAATTCACTGTTTGACAATGTGCCTTTTTCACTAAATTGTGTCAGAAAAATAATGAATGTAGGAGTATAAAAAGGTTGGTTGGTTTCTGCTGTCTCAGATTCTGTATCCTTAAACTTGAGAGTATGAAATTGCATACTTTTCATAAAACCCTTCCAGGTCTGGATTTGATTGCACAATTACAGTAGCTACTTCTTTACTGCTAATGCTAAATCAAATGAAGGGCACTTTCTATTGATGACTACTTTTTGAAAATGTCTTGTATTTACACTTGAGCTGTATTTCACTTTACAGTGATGTCTTTTGGAGGCCAGGGTTTTGCATATCACAGGAAGCCTTAGTGTGCAACTCTGTGCTGTGCTTTAAAATAAAAATCTTTCGAGAAGTATATGAGATCTCTATGGAAATCTGGATTTATTTTTGTGTAAAGCCCAAAGTATTGTCCAGGAAAACAAATTTTCTATTATTTTTGCATTTTGTAACATAATCTAGTAACTGATGCATATTTCTAGATAGAGCGTATTTCTGGAGACCAAAACATGTCAGAAAGAAAATAAATATATGGAGAAACTGGTGTTTAACTTGTGATGAATGTACTATTTATTTTGGTGAGTGGGTGTGACACAATATTAAAGTGTTAGTGTGTAAATAAGGATGCTTCTAGTTTTAGCCAATGATATTTTTTTTTTCCTTTGGGGATATCATTTGTGCACAATGTCTTTTTACACAATGTGACAAATCAGGTTAAAAACTCATACATGGCTTAACTGTTTTCTGGTGCTGTCAAAGTGTACACTTTTGCACCCACCAAATGCATATAAGTTTTGCAGAGTATGTATACAATAAATTACAGGCATTAAACATTTTACTGCAATTTCTCACTGGTTTACTTTATGGAAGAGTTTTCAGAATTCTCTGCTGATTACTTCTGAGTTGTCGCATGCAACAGCATTAGGCTGAATGTTCTCCCAAGAATTGCTCTTTTGTTCTCACACAGCCAGCAAGAATGTATGAAAAATCAATGGAGTCACCTAAGCATTCAGAAAATATCTGAAAATCATTGACATCCCCTGCAGTTCAGGCTTGTGACATTATATATATTTGAAGGTATATGTGTGTATTAGCATTCTAAAACAGAGGTGTACCAGTTGCCTTTAATCTTTTCCATTGGGGTGTGGTGTTTCATCCTGTAGCTTCACAAGGAGTGTCCTTCTCAGATTCTCTTATTCTCATGTAAAGAATCTGAACCTTCTATGGAACAGTTTACTGCTTCATTGGGTGGAGGTAAATACCACTGACTGTTCTGATCAGCTAGTGCTGTGACCCACTTCCAAACAGATAAATGAATGCACATCAAAGACAGCCTGTCTGCCGCTCCTTTGAAATAGCAATGCTTGCACTCTCTTGTGATTTAAAAAAAAAAAAAAATACTACTTTTAAATTATATTGCAAGTTAGCATTTAGACAGTGTCCTGTGAGTACCTTGTTGCAAAGGCACGAAGCGAAGGCATGAAGTTTCACCTTATTTGGAAATACCTGGTATGAAATTCTCTTGATTTTTATTTATTTTTTTTTTAATTTATCTTAAATAGCTGTAGGCAGTCATTATTGCTCGTTATTTCAAAGCAAATATATTCTGTTCAGGTAAAGGGTGATTCTACACTTTTATTTTAATCCAGCCATTAAAGCTGTACTCGTCTAGGAAGTAATAAATTTATTTCACTCATGTTTGGGGGGAAGGGGAGGAGGTAGAATACAGGTTTCCATTGTTTGAGGGTAACTTTCTGTTGTAATTTATTTGAAATCACATTTTTAGTTCCACAGGACAGAACTGCTGTTTAGCCATCCCATAGATCGCCTTTTCTTACCACTTGAAAAGAATATGGAAAGGTTTAATTTTTCCATGCATCTATGGATCCAAAAAGCCTGTGACATACCATGCTTCACACACCTGTGAGATGAAATCAGAAATAGAAGAGGTTCCTGAAGTAATATAACATGTTACTAGTTTAGTCCTAACTTCTCTGTCTACAATGGATGAGCGGTTTTGTTTTCCCAAATCATGTTTAATTTGCTTTGGAGACCTTCATGGGAGTCTTAATTTTTTTTCTTTTTTGCATGCTTAATGCAACTTCTGTCCAGTTTCTTAACATTCCTCAGCTGAGGAAAGGCAAGTATCCGATGCCATCTCCTTTCATACAGTCTGTGTGAAAGTTGATAGCAATTGACAACTGAAAGAGAATTGAGAGCTTCCATCATTTTGTTTGGTTTTTGGTTTTGGGTGGTTTGGTTTTTTTTCCATTGTTAAAGGAATGGGCTTGACTCTGACTTAAACACTGTGTAGTGTTCCAGGTTTTACAGTGCACTCAATAGCTATGAGAGTGTACTTATGCATGCACTGAGTGCAAAAGAATGTTTTTGAATGCTAATTTATTTAATCTCTTTTGTGGGCTCTCTCATGAGAGGTAAGTAGCTTCCTTGAATGATACAACTAAGGATATATGATGTTTGATATGTATTTGTCTTCACCTGCTTATCACAATAATTCTTCCCTGTCAGCTTCTTCCAGCTGTTGCGTTGCATGAATGCTCTGTGGTCCCTCAACACATCCAGTATGCCATAAAATGTGGCCAGGCAAAGAAGTGGTGTACATGTTAGAGCATTGCATCTGTTAATTGGCCTGCTGCTCTGCAATTGATAAAGGACTCTGCTTGTCATTGGTTTTGCACAGGATGAGCACTAATGTGGCACAATCCACTTTGCCTGGGTCTTGATTTCTAAGGAACGTGCAAGAAGTCCATTTTTGAGACCTCTACAGTGGTGTCAAATATGACCATAACTGATAGGTGGTCAGACAGCCCAGTCATGTAAGGTGACTCTTCAGAGTTCATGCAGAGTGATGTGCTGCTGTTAACAACCCTCTTCCCCCAGCCAAAATGAGTGAACCAGCAAAGCCTTTATTAACCTGGCTTCTGTTTGCTAGCTGTGCATACAAAGAGAATGTGGTGATGGCAGTGTTTAGTCTGTGATCTGGCCCAGGGCTAAGGGGAGCCTTGTTTGTGAGTGGTGTGAGTTAATTTTTCCTGCAGGTTTCAGCATCTCTATTTTGTGGGAGAGTATTTGCTGCTGTATGCAGTTGGCAATGAGGTCTGATATCCATCAAAACTGCTGGTTTATATCCAGCTTTGACTGGATGGTGCTTTTGACTTGATAGTTATGTGTATAAAATGGCCATGGTGCAGTTCACACACGCAGGTGACTTAATGGTTGTTCAGAACAAAGGCAAATGCTGAGATAAGTAATTCTTTTGTGATATTTCCAGACTTGAAGCCAGTTTGGGTTTTGTGAGGAAACTGGCTCCTGCCATTTGTACTGCAGTTAGTCTTAATTTGTTCCTCAAACTTCAGTGTCTGTGACAATCACTCAAGCATATTTCAGAAGTGCAGATTTTGCTCATTGCATTTAACATTTGTGTGTTCAACTTGTAATTTTCATTTCATTACTCACTACTTAATTTGGACAAATTATAATACTGCATTATTTTCTCCACTGGAGACAAGTCTTTGAAATGCTTCCTAAATCATAGTTTCAGGTTATTTGGGACCTTTTCCCTTGGCTTTGCTCTAAGCTCACCTACCTACGGATACAGGGTGCCCACAGTAAGCAGAGGAATGAGACTACTATTTAGTGTATGGAAGTTAAAGACAGTAAGAATGATGCTGTTTTGTGTAGAACTGGATAAAACTCAAAAGCCACACTGTAGAACTTGCTCCATGTTCCATGAGATGGTCATTTTATTTTGCCTTCTCCCTTAGCACCTGAGAAACTGCAGCCTATTTTCTGTATAATTAAGCCATCTTTTCTACCATGTCTCAAAGAAAACATCTGAGAGGACCAATACTCCTGGCATAATGCTATGTTTTTCAATACATAGGGTGAGCTTTTATGTAGAACAGTTATAATAAAATATGAGGTGGATGTATTGCTTCACAAATGCCCACTTGGGGAATTTTCTCTAGCTTGTTTGGTAAGAATATAACAAAATGCTATGACTTCATTTGGAAGAACACAGCTTTACCAGTTGAACTGGCTTTACTAGTTTGTGTTGAAAGTGCTGTTAGGCATTTGAAAGCTTTTCTAGAGCAGAGACAGTGTTTGATAATACATGACTTGATTCTGTGTAATGGATGGACTCTCAGCCCCCTTAAACAAACCAGCAGTAGTTTGGTGCAGGCTTCAATGGAGGTAAAGGCCTGAGCCATAGCTGGGCCAAGAACTCTTCCTACTTCAAAAAACCCACAATGGGGTAGTGACCCAGTGAGCATCATTGTGATGTGTACAAGCTTGAAACACTGATCATGTGATTAACACAAGAATAGTGGGTAGTTTTTCCAAGACTGATCTATCAAGGAAAAAAGAAAGCTGTGGTTACAGAAAGTCTTATGCATACCTTTCCCATTGTATGCAATTTGAGTACAGGCCAACCACTGTATCCCATGGCATGGCAGCCTTCTTGGAGCTCTCTCCCTGTGCTAAGTAGCTTGGCTGCATGGTAGTGATCTCTCCTTGAGCTCAAGGTTGTAGATCTCTTACCTGAGGCTGGAAGATCTTTCCTACTCAAAGCAGAAACCCTTTACTTGCAACAGGTCCTCAGTAAGCTGCTGACAGCATGCTAAATTAATGCTGACTAAATCCATGTAGTCAGTTCCTTTAGACATAAACTGTTGTCCAAGGCTGAGGCTAAGATTAGACCTAGCTGCACCTAAGCTCCATGAGCTGAACTGGGAGGTCTACTCAGAACCTCATGATTCAACAGAAGGGTTTCCCTTACACTTTTATTTCTTTGGTCTCTGTGTAAATCATTCTAAATTGATTCTAATTTGACTCTGTTAAGTCTGACTTTCAGAAATTCATATTAAAACCACTTTTGCTGATACCTTTAACAATGATTCTTTAAGTGGCCTAAACCACTCATTCTGCAAGAAACTGGAATGTTGTCAGGATCATAAATCAGGATTCACAACATCCTGAAAGCTAAGCTTCATATTTTTACCACTAGAAATTATATAAACCTAGAATTCACATTGAATCAAAGACACGTTAGTCAGAACTCTGGCCAATAGACAAATAGAATAAAAGAATGAATCTTTTTGTCATGGATTAAAATTTAGTATGTCCAGTAAAGGACATCTCATTACTGCCTTGCTTGGTGTAGATGGTGTAAGGCAAGGTGTGTTTATCTTTAAACTGTACTTACCAGAACATCCTCACTGCTCATATTGATATTGGTATCTATCTCGCCATGTTGGACTTCAGCACTACCCTGAGTGCTTCTAGCTTGCCCCATCCTGCTTTGGCTGATTGAAGTGAGTAAACATACACAGATGAAGTAAACAACCAGCAGAAAATATCTTCAGAAATAACAACTGTACTGCTGGCTTCCTCCTTGGTTAATGCTGGGTGAGGGAATGAGAGAGACAGCTTCAAAAATATTAAAGATAACTTTAGTAACAAAAGCTAGAGATCAAGTGATGAGGGGGAGAGGAACTACTAGAGGACCAGTACAGGGTGGTACATGGCAGAGGAAGGAAATGTTCTGTGTGGGCAGAATGTTAACCTGATAGCACGATATTTAATTCTCTAGAGATTAGTTGGAATTAAGATATGTTAACTTAATATGGAATTATTCATTGCAAATGACATTCAGAGAAGATTTTGAGCCAGAGGGCACAGGTACAGAAGAGTTTGAACAATGAGTACTAAGAAATGTGGGTCTATAGTTTGGGTGTGGGCTTAGTTAAGGGTGACCTCTCAGCCTTGCACAGAAACGGTATTACCACTCTCATTCTTGAGATGGTAGTGGTGTAAGACTACCAAGGGTATGTTGTTACTGTTTTGGTTTCTATGATTATTTTGGTTATGCATGCACATAGAGATTTTTAGAAGTGTTTCCAAACACCTAACCTACCAATAACCTACAATAACATACTAATAAATATCTATCAGACTTTCATAGTTGTTTTTACTGTGAAATGGGGAGAAATTAAAATTCTAAATGCTTGAGATTAAAAAATTTAAAAGAAGTGCTGTGTTCTCAAACATTAGTCTGCACTAGGACCCCTGTGAAACAAAAATGATGTTAAAATTGTCTCTTAAAAGGGTTTAGATAAGTGTTTGTGTAGATCATTCTGTAACAGGTCATCATAAGGCTCACTGCTCTTCAGCCCTTAAAAATTCGTGAGGCTGCAGAATCTGTAGGAGGCATGATAAAGGCTTCTGTCATTGCTTGTGTCTCAGACCAGAGTTCTTGGGGTCCAAGTAAAGCTTTAATATCCTGTTCCTCCTACCACAAAACTGAGGTCACCCAGACTACTTTCCCGTGTTTACAGATGGTCTGTAAACCACAGCAATCACCACCCCAGAGAATACAGTGTGTGAGGTTATACTGGTGACAGTCCCTGAGACAAACTTTTTCGCTCCCTTCAGGTTAAGGGCTTCTCTGAGTTGGTGGAGTTAAGGACACAGGACCTAGGATGCTGCTGGCCTCACATATACCCTACACCGAGTAGGGCCAGGGTGCTGCTGATGTTTCATGAATTCTGCCCTGCAAACACTGTCCTAGAGGTTGACAGCTCCTTCACAAAAAAGGTCTAGGAATGATAGGACCAAGCAAAGTGAGGCCACCAGGAAGGAGGAAAGGTGTTCTTGGCTATATTTCCTATTCAGTCTGTGTTAAGTCTGGCATCCCACCCCATGTCTCACTCATTCAAGAGGTCTCATAACCCTTTTCCCCTTGCCCTGGGGTTCACAAAGCCCAAGCTGTCATTTGCTAGGGGCTGAGTGTCACCTGGCTGTTTTCAGCATTCCCACTGCTCCTTGCAGCTAGCGGACACTGTCCTCAAAAGGCCAGACTATGGTTTCTGCTTCTGAAGGAGCTTTCACAGCCCTGAATGCAAGGCACTGATGTGAATCCGCCCAGCTGGGATTTTCAAGTGATAGAAAGACTGGTATGTGATAGCCCTAGCATCCTACAGCTGGAAAAGGTGAGGTCTCTTTAAGCTGAGTTGGCTTTTAGTATCTCTTTCCTGAAACTTAGTTGCATTGAATGGGGCAGCTGGAAAACAAAGTATCTGCTCTGCATGATACATCTGCCTCTGATACGGAGAGCAGCATGTCCGCGTAAGCAACATGTAAAAATGATCTGATGCTGATTCTTTGGGAAAGCTCAAAGGGCCAGAAAGATTCTCACAAATCATTGTAAGTCTGCTGAACAACAGCAACTTATTGTGGCAGAGGAGAGGTGCTCCAGTCCTCTGTTCTTCTTCATAGCCTTCCTCTGGACTTGCTCAAGCAGTCTGAGATTAATATTGATCCGTTGATTGCAACTCTTTGATAATCCTGACCCACAAGCTCTCAGTCTGTTCTGTTATGTCAGTTTTCCAATAGGCTGTGGGGATAGGACTGGCATTTATCTCCATTTACACAGCTGAGCCCATTGTGTTTTCCACTGAATTGGTCATCAGACTTGCACGGCCCCCTGGCCAAAAGGCAATTTTTACTGCGTGGTAGGTTTGAAGGGAGGCTTAAAAAATGAAGTAGGCTAATGCAGGTGTGAAATACGAGCTCACTCCTCAAATCAAGATAACAGGGTTTTATTGAGGGACAAAGTCAATAAAGCAAAAGAAACAGTCCTAGGCGCGTGACCATAGCCAGAGGTGCACTGATTGTTGTTTGTTACAGGTTTATATACTTTCACTATTGCATCAGTTATATACATATTCATAATTCCCATGTATAGGTGGGGAATATTATAACTAGCTTCAGAAACTTATTATCATAAGTCTCCTACTCTTTGACACCTGTGCACTGCTCTCCACTGATTGTGAGCCAGGGTCTTGAGGATGAAGTAAGCAGTCTTCCTCATGGTGCGCTTTTTACCTTTGCACAGTTGGATGCCCCACAAATCACAAAACCAGCTGAAACCAGCTGTATCAATACTTTTTTCAGATAGCTGGCAAGGATTTAGAGCAGTGTGACCTTCCTGCAAAATTTATTGCAGGATGGGCAGACAAGGAGTATCCAAAGCTAACAGATGTCTGGGAGGCACTGTCTCCAAACCAACCGATAAGTACGAAGGACGGTGTGAAATAATTCATGCATGTTTAATGGGGGCACTAAATCCTGGTATCTCACCCCAGACTTACAACACAAACATTGTTCTTTACCTTCGATCTAAGCTAAGCTAAGCGTACTTTAACCCTTTGTTTTCCAGGCACTAGCTTTTCTCATATCATGCCCCCCCCCTTTACAAATTCTTTTTCTATGTGACTCCATTTTACTCAAGAGTTCTAGCCATTTTCAACTTATTGTCTAATCTTGCTTCTTTAGTGAGCTTTGTTTCTGTTATTGCGGACTCATACAGTTGTATCCGCATGACAACACCTATGACCTGTGAAAGCCAATACATTTATGAGTTTATCACGTAGGGAAAGAAGTTAACTCCAGATTTTTATTTACTTATTTTATGTATTTATTTATTTGCTGTGAAGAATGTGTGCGAGCTTCTAGGAAAGGACTTTCCGGGTCTTTTCCCCGCGGCTCCCCACAGAGCAGCCTGCCGCCGGCCCAGCCGCCCTGTGGCGGGGGAGGGCGCGAGCCTCCCGCGCAAGGGCCGCTGGGAGGCGGCCGCGCGCCGTCGCCGCCACCATGGCGTTCTCGGAGGAGACGCTGCGGAAGCAGCTGGGCAAGGTGCGCGTGCCCGGGCGAGGCGGGGGGGCGTGGGCCCGGGCCCCGACGGCTGTTGAGCCGCGCCGGCGGCGCGCCAAGGGGGCGGAGGGAGTGTGTGGAAGATGTGGGCTTGTCTGAAGCAGGGGAGGCCGGGGTGTGTGATGCGGCCGCGGGGGATGCTGTGCTCGGCGGCACCCTGTCAGTGGTCAGCCCCGCGAGTCAGAAAATGAGGTGCAGGGAAGGACGGGCAGGGCGGCAGGGGGTTCAGCAGCAGCCGTGCCGTCTTTAGATTCGTGGTCATAGCATGTAGGAGGCTTCAGTCCCTCTTAGGGTACAGGGAGAGATGGAGCTATTCAGTTTGGAGAAGGGAATGCTCCGGGGAGACCTTAGAGCAGCTGCCAGTGCCTAAAGGGGGCCTACAAGAAATCTGGAGAGGAGCTTTTTACAAGGGTGCATAGGACAAGGGATAATGACTTAAAATTGGAGGAGGATGTATTTAGATTAGATCTTAGGGAGAAGTTCTTCCCTGTGAGGGTGATGAGGCCATGGCACAGGTTGCCCAGAGAAAGCTGTGTCTGCCCCAACCCTGGCAGTGCTCAAAGGCAGGGCTTGGAGCAACCTGATCTAGTGGAAGGTGTCCCTGGCCATGGCAGGGGGTTGGAACTGGATGATCTTTCAGATCTCTTCCAACCCAAAACTTTCATTGGTTCTGTGATTTACATTCATTTACTGCAGCTGTTTAAATTTCTACTGTGCATAATTTTATTCCTGTGGTTCAGGACGCAGTAACGCATGTGATTGAAACTTCACCCTGTAGGAAGTTATTAATTTACTTGGGGCTGTGTGTGTGTGACAATCCCTGCGTTAATATCTTCATGATTTATAAATACAGATTAATTTTCACAGCATCCCTCTGAGGTAAAGATGTTTTAATTTCAATGTGAGAAACTGAGGTATGCATATTTAAAAAATTTTAGGTGCAAAGTGAGAAAGATCAGTATCTGACTCACCTCAAAAGTCCTCTGATCCTTAGAAAAGAACAAAATATTTAGTAGGAATGTCTCATTTTTCATTACAAATAAGAAGGGGGTCAGCTAGGGGAAAGATGGCTTTGATTTCACAACGAGCTGTATCAACCTAAATGTATTAAATTTAAGTTGTATAGACATTCCTAACTTAGGCACTTTTGGTTACTGCTTTTTACTGCTTGACTTTGCAGTACCCTGTAAGACTGAACAGGGAGAAACTAAAAGGTGTTTCTTTTCAGCAGCTGTGTGTTCTCTTCTATGAAGCAGAAAATAGTCATGTCATCCACGTAGCTATAGCATTGCTGCTGCTTCTGGTGGGGTGCCTTACTGAAGAGATTAAAGATTTTAACTACTACTTTGTGACAAGCATTGCAGTGCAGTGGGCGGATCTTTAAGCCACTCTCAGGCTGCAGTTGTGTTTGCTTAGGCAAGGGCTACAGAGCAACTCCAGACTTCCTTAAACGAGAAGCAGATGCCCTAACCTAGGAGATATTCTTCATAACTTTCAGATGTGGGAGGATGCAAAATCTCTTGGAAGTGCAGGTACTGGACTGGCTGGGGACAGACTAAATAAAGAAGCAGTGATTCGTGAGTGCTGATAATTACTTTCAAGATCACATTTCAAGCACTGGTACTTCAGTTAATCTGTAGGCAGGTTTTCTGCAGGCAGGAAAGAGGGATGTGTTATTTTGTTGGAATTTTCTCAGCTCTCAAGGACAGTTTAAACATGGAAAAAAATTCCCAGGTGCTAATGACTTACACTTAATATGTTTGTGGAAATCGACCTTATGAAACTAATAATTGTGTCAGTAATAAGGTGACTTTTTTTTCTAAGAGGTTTATATTTTTATATTGTTTTTAATTATTGAGTGCAGAGGAGATTGAATTTATTAGGCTTCTGCTCATACAGCTGTAAAGGGGAAGAAATGCTATATAAGGAGTGATGCTCAGAATTTGAGCTCTATTGTAGCACTGGCAGACTTGTGACACCTTTAAATCTATTTCTTTTTTTTTGTAAAATTTTTTTTTAATTTATTTTGCACCAAAACTCTTTATAATCTACAAGTAATTGTTACCTTCCCCTTCTTGTGTTTCTACCTTCTCTTGGTTCCTTTTCTGTATCTCTGGTAATGAAAGAAGCTTTTGAAGTTCAGCATTGTTTTTCTCTCCCTTCCCAGTACAAGTTCAGAGATCTGACCATAGAAGAACTGAAGAATGTTAATAAGACCTACCCAAACTTCACATTCTCCATGAGTACATACAGTAAGAAGTTATACGGTTACTTTGAACTAATTGTGGGAATTCTTAGTTGCCATAAATCTAGGCTGTGTGTAATAGAATCTAAATAGTGTTAATACCTTTCGTTGTGTTCCAATCTTTATTTTGACTTGCAGTAAAATTTCTTACGTCATGTGACTCTTTTTGAAAGTTCTTCTGAAAATGCATACAAGTGAAAAAATAAAGCAACTTATTAACTAAATTTATTTTAACTTGTCAGTAATTACAGAAGATTGACATTCTTTCAAATTCTTTCTGTGTAACAGCATTTTTCCCTTATCTCATGATTGTACTGAAAGCATTTTGATGTCTTTAGCTTATCAGGCATAACTTCCAGAATCCCTCAGCCTGAGTGAAAGTCACCAGAATTACCCTGGACAAGGGATGTTCAGACATCAAACTGATGATGTGCTTAGTTGTACCAATGCAATTTTCATCAAGATTCTTTTAAGGAATTATATCAAAGGGGAAGGGAGGACCTTGTAACATTTAAGCCTTGGTTCTTCCAGGTGTGGATTTGATTTTTGAAGAAAAATTCGTTCTGTATAGCGGATTGCTGTGCCAGATTCAAAAGGATTTATTATTACTATTTTTTAAAATAACGTTTTTACTTTCAGCCTTCAAGGATGGATCACAGAAGGACCTTCTGAATTTTAGTGGTACTGTTCCAGTGAAATATGGTAAGATAAATTAAACATAATCTCTTTACAAGTTACAAACCTAAATGTAAAATATGTTGGATATTGCCTCTTAACAATACACTGTGCAGCTTCATTAAAAATGGCTGTAAGGGATTTTGCATGAAGTGGCAGAAACCACTTCTACTGCAAGTGCCTTCATGCACACACAGTTGCTGAAATAAGGTGATATTAATTAGATGAATCAATTAACTATTAAAAAAATCATGTAGTTTGAGACTGTTTAGGCAAACTCTTTGGTTCTAATGAAGATTGCATGAACTCTACAAATGCTATGCTTGTATAGGCAGTGTCCAAAAATAGCTAGTAGACAATTCTTTATTTTTTAACTTAAAGGTTTTGAAGTCTGAGATAAAGTTCGTGGTAGATGCCCCTTTTCATCAGTTGTTGCATCCTAAAATAAGTACAAAATGGGTAGCTGTAAGAGGTTTCTTTGCCCAGGAAAGGAGACATGTTAGATAGATAGAATAGGCTGATGTACTCTGGGAAGCAAAACAACGATGAAGCGTTATATTAAGAAACACACAATGGTAGCACTTTAAGTTGATCCAGACAAGTCTGTTCCTATTAACTAGCCAGAGTAACAAATACTTTCCAGTGTGAGTCTGGAAAGTGATCCATCAGGCTTTTTCATTTTGTTATTACAAAGCGTGAATCACATGTACACATGCCTGGTTTTTAGTGCCTCTTCTCAATGCAGAAGGTAGTAATGGCTTTTATTTTGTGTTGAACAGGTAATTCCTATAACATACCTATTCGTCTGTGGATTCTGGATTCTCATCCCTTTGCTCCCCCCATTTGCTTCTTGAAGCCAACTGTGAACATGGGCATTTCAGTAGGAAAGCATGTTGATGCTCATGGCAGGATTTATTTGCCCTACCTGCAAAACTGGAGCCATGTAAGAGGTGGCGTGGCTGACAGGGGAGGGGGAAATATTTGGGAATAATGCATGGTATCTTGTGGAGATCAATGGGGAAGAGTAGGTAGGGTTCAGGGCTTTTTGTTTTCTGTGTTTTTTGGATAATCTTAATTATGTAATGATTCTGCAAACAGAAGCAGAATGTTATGTCTCTTGAAATTACAGTTTCAGACAGTCTAAAGCAATTGTAAAGAAGTTTAAAGTGATTGTAAGGAAAATTTTTTAAGCTGAGGAAAAGGGGACTGACTTTGTTACAAAGCAATGTAAGCCTCTGTTTCTATGAATAGTAAGTAATATTATTACATCAGTTGAGTGTCCCTCAAGAAAGTTCAGTGGAAGTTTCTCTCTTTTGTGTATGTCTCAGCAGAACTCTGAAATGTTAGCATAAAGATTCAAAAGCCAGTGCCGTTCCCAAATGATTTTATGCTCTGTATTAAATAACTTACATAAACGTGACTGCCAGGACAGGCCAGTAAAAATTATTTAATGAATGCTAGTTTTCTGAAATGAATAGGACATATTTCACATTATTGCTATAGAATGGGAACTTTTACTGATTTCTGCTTTTGCCCAAAAGAGGGTTGAATTGCCAAAGCTCCAGACAGCTAAGCTTGTCTGAGAAGACTGAACTACCCTGCCTTGAGCTATGATTTGTCTCATTTATAATATTGGATGTGGCTATATCAAAGGCTTCCATATGTTTGTGGATGCTTTCAAAAAGTAGTTGCACTAATAATTTAAATTTTATAATTCCTTTTTGTTAAATTCCTTTTAATCTATACTCCTGTTTGGAAATTATCTTCTTGTAAAGTAGTGCTTTTCTTTCCCTTAAGTGTTTATGTGTTAAGGGTGTCAAGATTTATAATTTGAATAAATTTCGTATAGCTAGGATCTTTATGAACTACTGCTGGTTACAGCTGATACCACTACATGGAATAGCTACTCAATTGTTTTGTCTTCTGTATTGCTATATTTCAGCCTAAATCAACTGTCATTGGATTAATCAGGGAAATGATTGCAAAATTTGAGGAAGAGCTCCCTTTGTATTCACTATCATCTTCTGATGCAGCTAGGCAATCGGAACTTCTCTCCTACATTGCAAAGATTACTGAAGGTGTGGGTGTTTTCATGTATTTGTTAGTAATGTTCTTACACAGTGTATGCTTTGTTTACTGTTATTACTAGATATTGCAAAGATGCCTATGCAATTTTAATATCTGAGGTTTTAGTGTTTGCATGTCTATAGTGTTTGGTATTTTCTTTGTATAATCAAAAGTGCCCATTTTTGAACAGAGAGCTCAGATTTTCTTCATTTGAGCAAGCAGCTCATTTTGCGTTTAAGGCTACTGAAAAATTCTGTCGACTTGGTACTACTCATTTGCTGGAAATTACTACAGCAAAACACAATATGAGATCTTGTGTAAAAGAAGTGTGATTTTATTATAAACAGATATGAAGATAGTCTGAGAAAGTTGTGGCTGTTCAGCCTGGAGAAGAGAAGACTGCGTGGAGACCTCATAGCAGCCTTCCAGTACCTGAAGCGGGGCTATAGGGATGCTGGGGATGGACTATGCATTAGGGACAGTAGTGACAGGGCAAGGGGTAATGGGTTTAAACTTAAACAGGGGAAGTTTAGATTGGATATAAGGAGGATGTTCTTTACTGTGAGGGTGGTGAGGCACTGGAATGGGTTGCCCAAGGAAGTTGTGAATGCTCCATCCCTGGGAGCGTTAAGGGCCAGGTTGGACAGAGCCTTGGGTGGCATGGTTTAGTGTGAGGTGTCCCTGCCCATGGCAGGGGGGTTGGAACTAGATGATCTTAAGTTCCTTCCCAACCCTAACTATTCTGTGATTCTATAAGTTGGTTTTACCCAATCACAATCATTCATTCTCTCAGATCTTATTCACTCACACTCTGACATCCACAGTCACAAGCCCTGAGACCTGCCTGACCACAGTCACTGGTGTGCAACACTGAGGACAAGGAGTGCTGGCTGTTGAGTCCATATCATGTCTCTTGGGTTCTTCTTGTTCAGTGGTGACAAGCTGATTTTGGACTTGTCTTTTATACCCTTCAGGAGTGGATGCCATTTGGCATTTTTGCCTCATTACTTTATCTCACCCATTGTAAGTCTTGGGCAAAATTCGTGATTTTCACAGTTCTCATGTTTTCTTTATATGGGTATTTTATGGGTCCAGTCCTGTTGTTGTTCATCCTGACACATTTTCTTTAGTTCAGTGTTTTCTTCTTCCTTCTTTTAGTGAAATCACGATGGGCATCTGTGGCACCTAGTGCAAACCTTCTCCTTTAACCCTTTTCTGCTATTTCTTCTGATAATTGTATACACACACATGCTTGTGAGCACATGTGCATGTTCACACAATTCACATTCCTAGGCAATCAATATTTCTGTTACAAATCTCTCTGCCTTATACTCAGAATTGTTGTGTTACCAGTAGCATTGGCTAGACAACCTCAAATCATTGTATTTTAATCAAATTCCATTTTGCATGTCTTTTCCAAATATGAAATCTTTTACAAATGTTATGACTATGGTATATATTCTCACCTGTAACAGTAGCAAAGGGAGTATTGTTTGTATGGTCTTAGTGCCTAGCTTCTTGCTGTTGTTGTGCTCATATTTTCTACTTGGTGAAAAAAGCATTCTTATCCAGAGGGGAATATTTGTGTTTTACACTTTGCAAGTTGTGATTAATTTTCTGTGGTCACCCTTGACCACTATTTTGAAAAAGTTTATGTAGTTTGGTTTAACTGTGGCACAACTATGATCCTTTAAGAAGCAGCAATGCTTGTATTGATACAATGTGGACCAGTATGTAAGTTTGTGGTTTTCTTTTAATTGTAGGAGGGACTGACTTGAAATCAAAGAGTAAAACTGGTGGCGGCAAAAATGAAGGATGTATTAACAAAATTACTATTGCTGGAGCTGGAGAACTTGGCATTGCGTGTGTGCTAGCAGTTGCAGCAAAGGTACATAATTATTATAAATAGCAACAGCCCTAATTAATAGACATGCTTCAGTTTAATTCTTAGTGTCTGACTCATACTCAGCAGTTTCAATAACTCATAAGCCATGTTACTGCTTCTCTCATTTGCCTCATCAGTTAACTCATGGACACACAGAAGTGTTAGTTTCTGCCCCATTTTCTCAGTCACCTTTTAAATACAAAAGGTTGAATATTGAATTCACATATTTTGAAAATACTTACTTAAAGGATTCTTGACAAAGTAGTAGCCTGTTACAATCAGGATCTTTTAGTCCCCTGGAAAAGGATAGTCTCTAGATGGTCTGCACTTCATTGTGGCTGTATGCTCAGAGACATCAGTAACACCAACATTTAGAACTTCCCAGAGATGGTTTTGTGAGGTTTTTGTTTGTTTCATAGTAAGTTATTTTGCAATTAAATTCACTAACTGAATTGTTTCTTTTGTGATTTGACAGTAATTTTGATCAGCAATTTTGTTTGTTATATACACAGTACAACAAACACTGGAATTGGAGCAACACAGGGATATGTTCCTTGCCCCTACAAGAACAAATTTTTGTTTGTTTTATTGCTCATCTGCATTACTTTTATTAATACAGGGTACTGCAGACAAGGTTGTTCTTTTGGATCTTTCTGATGGTGCAGCAAAAGGAGGGACCATGGACTTGGACATCTTTGCTTTGCCAAACGTGGAGATCAGCAAAGGTATTAGATGTTGTTTCTGGAATGGGAACAAATATATGCTGTGTGTGGTTGTGCTCATTTTAATGAGAGCAGGACACCTGGGGAGATACAGAGATTCTGGCATATAGGCCATCTTTTTAAAATTAGGATGTTATTTTTCCATAGCTTCTTGCTTTTCTTCTTCTTTTCAGGGTAGACTTGTTAAGAGAAGGCTCAGCAAAGCTTGCATCGCTTTTATTTCAGGCTTTTTCCATTCTGTTTATAGAGGTAGAGGTATGTGAGTCTGTACTTCCAAGGTAAGAGGCTAATGCTGAAATTGGACTCGTGCAGAAACACAGAGAAGCCAAGCTATTACTTCAGAGCCATAAGCAGAGAGAGGGGAGGAAGGGTTGTGGAAGTATGTGTATGCTGAGCAATTAGAGGTAGCTGTGAGAGCACTGTTTTTAAGGCTAATAAATAAAGGTAAATTTCAAAGTGCTACTTTGCTAGATTGATGGTCATTAAGCATGTACATGGCCAATAGTTCTTAATAACCATCACTGGCATAGTCAGACAATTAGTTCTTAACAATCTTGTCCTCATCTGTGAGTGTACAATTCAAGTCAATACTGTGTCTCCATAAACTAGGGGTGATGGCTAGTCTTTGATGGTCTTAATAGCAGAGGTTGAGGTGCTGTGGTTCGAAAGCTCTTCCACAGGGAAAGCTGGAACTGAATTGAGCAACTTCACCATTCTTCCTCGCTTGTGTGTTGGGGTTTTATGTCCTTGCACCCTCTGCAAGATGAAATATTTTTTTTTCCTTGTGCTTCTGATGTACTTTTTCTTATTTTGGAGACAGGGACTTGTTCTGGTTCCACCAAGCATGTTAGCTGCTTATTCTGCACCTGTCATTGCCTGCTCTAAATCCTTTCCATCTATCTTGCAGGTTTTACTGCTAGCACAATTTTTTCCTGAACCCTGGTTGTGTAACTGTACCACAAATCTCTGTTTGTGCCTTTGTAGTTACCTACTATATATTTACATTTGGGTACAAAAAGCTTGTTGCTGGCGATGCTGTTAGTAGAGTTAAAATATTACAAAATGCTTAAACAGTCACCTATTATTTTAGTATGCTTACATCTAGGTTTGGGGCAAAGTGGTATTAATTATATCCTGCTTAGTATGCTTCCAATATGTTTCCAGTGCAGTAGACCTCTGCTTTGGCTTCAGCTGGTTTCAGAAGTGGTATGACAGTCAAATTACATTGTATCTGTGCCTGAACTGATTATCTGTATGGTACTTAGATATTCAGTTAGCTCCTCAAGGTATCACTGAAAGTTGGGAGAATAAAACTCCTTAATTACCAATGTAAGAAAGGAGGCACTTTATTGCAGTGCTGGGTGCTAGGTGGGATTTCCACAAATTGAGCACACCCAATGCCAATTTCATCGTTACATTTACACACAAAAATTACAAGGTAGTACACTCCCAGTTACAATGACTGGTTAGTGATTTGCATGCAATTACAATATCTGCTGTGTCATTCTCTTCTGTTACTATGCTTGCACGGAGGAAAGGTCTTCACCTTGGCAAGGGTGTTCTTAATCTCTGAGTGTGTTTTTTAGTATTATAATAAAGGCAATTTACTTCAGGACACCTTAAAAGTAAGTTTTGTTGCCAAGTTGTCAGATAATTCGTCCTGTATACAGTAGACCCTAGGTGCTCTGGTTATGGTCTAGAGAGTATAAGGACTAAGCCTAACATGTTAGAGAGAACAGGGATTTCAAGCAATGCAGCGTCTGATTTCAAGCAGCACAGCAACCCATGCTAACATAAAGGCTAATTTAAATCAAGATGTTCCTATAGCTAACTGTTTCACAAACAAACACAAAATATAAAAAGATTCAGTAAAACTTAAGGTAATCTGTAACAAAGGCAGTTTTGACTTAAGAATTTCTTCAACAAATATGGTTGTGTCTTTTCTTGAGCTAATAAATACATGCATTTTGCTTAAATAGACTTTTGGAACTGTTTTTATGATTGTCTACATGTCCCTGCTTAAGCTATAAAATAAAAAAAAATAAATTATAGAAACCTCAGATAAAGGAAGTCTTTCCCCTTGTTTAAAAATCGGAATAAAAATGAAGGAGCCTTTTCATGGATGATTTTTCATGGGTAATTTTGTTGTTGGGTTTTTTTTCTTTTCTTGCTAATACTTGGAAAAGCATATCTGTCAACCCTGTATAGATGTTTTCTGGTCTCTGCTCTGTAACCCTTGACAAATTGCAGTCTGCTGTCTCTGTTTGCCAACTATGAAATGGGAAAGTAGTTCTGCAGGAAACCTGTATTTTACAGGTGCTGTGGAAGCACCCAAAATTCCACACTGGAGGATATGGGGGGAAACAGGACATGAAGAAGACCTAACTAAGCTGGATGCTGCAGTTTAGCCTTCAGGACACCTCTCTGTTTTTCCTCCAAAGCTTGGTAGAATTACGTGAATTTTAAAAATCTGTTTTCTTTATATTTCAGATTTTTCTGCTTCGGCTGATTCAAAAGTTGTGGTACTTACAGTTAATTCTCTGGGTAATGCTCAAACTTATCTTGATGTCATACAAAGCAATGTGGATTTGTTCAGAGGAATTATTCCAGCAATATCACACTACAGTCAGAACACTGTCCTCCTTGTTGCTTCTCATCCAGGTATATTGGTACTTCACCTAATCTTTTCTCCCTCAGCTGGCTTTCTCTTTTGCCCATTTAAAAATATTGCTGCTGAATACACCCAGCAGTCAAAAATTCTTGCTACTCTGAAAGATGTTTTCATTTTCAGCTTTGAGCAGGACACTGTCTGTGAGGGTTTTTTCTTTACTGTTACCAAGATAAAAGAAAATAGTGTACTTTGAGTAAAAGGTATGTATTTCTGTGTGTTTCTGTGCCAAATTTCAACATGAGCATGTCTACAAGATTAGCATCCATTGAGTGTTGTCTTGTCAGCTGTGAGTTTTACATATATGTTTCTTCTGTGCAGTAAGGATAAATGCATGTGTTATGTGCCATATATGATCACACACACAGACTACTGATGTCCATAATACAGTGTTGATAGTAACTATCACATCTGTGTTTCAGTGGAAAGCTTAAATCTGTTGCACCTGTGACACTGTGAACTAAGACAAAGCAAAAACACTACCTAAAAGGGAAAGAATAAATGTGAGCCTCTCTGTCCTGTAAACACACTGAAGACAGCCCTTCTGTATATCTCAAGTGCTTCTTGCCCTTCCTGTCATTTAAACCTGTGAAGATGGAAAAGAGAGTGCTTGCTAAATGAAGAGAAATTAAACACTGCCTGAATTAAATTTAGAAGCATGTGAGATTTTTGGTAGAAGGAAGTGTGGTGACTCATTCTGAAGTTCCGTTAGACTTTTCTTTAAGCTTTATTTGGGCTGTGAATTTTCTTCACCTCTTCCCCACCTGACTTGGTGGTTTAGCTTGAAATAAACTACTGATATGTCCTTACATGCTCATGCCTTTTCTAAAGTAAATTTGGTCCTGAGTTTTTGGGAATTGTGAGTCACAGTTCACAGTTGTGTTGAATTTTGAGCGGTCTTTCATTGTCAACCTATTTTTCTTTTTCACATACAGTTGAAGTAATGACATATGTGTCATGGAAGCTGAGTGGGTTTCCGAAAAGCAGAGTTATTGGAGTAGGTGCTAACCTAGATACTGAAAGATTTCGGAATATACTGGCAAATCTTTTGAAAGCACAGGTGCTGGCAAAAGATGCTTGGATCATTGGTGAACAAGGGGAAGACAAAGGTAAAGTGATACTTTGTGACAATGAGTATATAATGTCCTGGCAGCACTGAAGTAATTGAGTAATGAATGAATAATTGAGAAAAGTAATGCAGGTAATCATAAGCAGGGTGGTAGATTTTCATAATAATGGTTCCAAATAATACAGTTTTGGTGTGTACCCAAGACTGTGGACCTGGAGTGGTAGCAAAAGTATTTGACACTTGTCATAGTCAAAAAAAAATAGATAATACAGCCTCAAATGCTTTTTATTGGGTAAAACAATACATGTTAGAGGTACTGAGAAAGGAAGGACATGTAGTATAATATATGGTAGGTTGCTGCTTGTGTAGGAATTATTACATATTACTTCATTTTTTAAGCAAGTCTCTGGCCAGGTGCTGCTATGGAGTTTATTACAGCAGCCCTGGGAGCCTTAGAAGGCTATTAGCTGTATTTGGGTTGTTGTGCAGGAAGTACAGTGTGGAAAGCTTGAATTAATTACTAGTATGATTATTCTTTTTTATTCTCACCTTATCTGGTACCTATTTTAGTCACTGCTTAGATATGCATTTAAATATTGTTTCTATTTAGTACCAGCATGGACCAGTTGTAATTTAGTCGCAACTCAAACAGAAGGAATGGCTGCTCGTAACTCAAGGGAAACGGTGGCTAACAGGTAGCACCATTACAATCTCAATTCTTTTTCTTCACATTTAGGCACTTGGTGTTTGCAAAGGCTTTTTATTCAGCTCTTTATGAAGAGGAGGAAGTTTGCCCTAAAATGTTCACACATTGAGTCTACAGGAATTTGTAGGTCTGGGTGTTACTCACTTTCAGATATGTGTATATGGTCACTCTTTTTCTGAAATTCTCAATAATGTTGTGCCCGTGACGATCTAAGGACAAGACAAGCTTTGTAGAGTATACACTAAAAATATCAGAGCTGCCAGGTCATTTGTGTGTGGGGGTTTAAAGTAATTCTTCATTCTCTTCTGTTGTTTTCCAAACCAGAAATCATGTTTTTATAGTACACTTTACTTCATATGGGTGCCTTAATCTGTCTATTGAGTTTTACATATATACCAGACAGGAGCAATTAAAATCTAAGCATCGTGGTTTTCTCCTTTTCCTGATTTATATAGAGCTATGGAAGTTCTAAAGGGAAAAGGTCAAAGATCTTGGTCTGTTGGGCTCTCGGTTGCTGATTTGACTGACAGTATACTGAAAGATAAAAGAAAGGTTCATTCTGTATCAACTCTGGCAAAGGTAAATGTGTTAATATCTTTTGGTTGGCACTAAAATTTTATTATTTATACTGGATATGACCATTAATTTTAGCAGCACAGACATCTCACTTAAAGAGCTGTTCTGAAGTAGCACTACTTCTGTTACTTTCTTCCAACAACAGTTTTCAATTCCAGTCCAAAAATGAGCAAAAGTCAATTATTGTGTTAATCTGAAACCAATATAAAAAGTGGATTATTCTTCCAAAGATAAAAGACTCCAGTGGGGAAACATTCAAAGTTGCTGACCAGCTCTCCTGGAATAGCTGGATTTGGTAAATGAAATGTGTGTGTTGCAGTCTCCCAGTGCTCAGTATTTAATGTAGACTTGCCCAGGTGCCAGAAGGGTTCAGTATCTTTTATGAAAGTATAAAATGCATTTTCTGCCAATATTTTATTTGACCAGCTTTGAAATGGCTGCTTTTTTACTCAGTGATACTTTATATTGAGAAGAAAATTATGAAGCTACTTTTATCTTCAAAGTTCTGTCTATAATTTTAAGTTTATTCTAAGAGGCTTCATAAAAGCATGAAGTCATTTCATGTAAGGAAAGTAAATCCCATGTAGAAACATGTACTTGTCACTTCTATTTACAGGCTTCAGAATGGTGATTTGCAGGTCCCGGTGCAGGGAAATTGAGCAGGCTGCTTATTGCATCGAGTACAGAGCTATACCTAATTTCATCATTATACTTTCAAGTAAAGTTTTAATCATTTATGAATGATAAATGAAAATACAGAGGAGTAACAAGTCTCTTAAAATGCAGAGTAACTACAGAATGTAAAATTTCCCATACAGGTCCTAAGAAGAAACAAAATTTGCAGTGCAAACTTGAATTACAGGGATATAAGTTCACGGAAGGCTCTCACAGAATGAATAGGGGATCAATAATTGAAAAACATTCCCTGGCTAGCATTCTCTGGCTGCATTTTTTAATTTCATCTGTGAAGTCCTAAAAGAACTAATGATACTGTCCTAGCAAGCGTCCCTACTTCTTCTACCTAACAAACTGGTTAAACAGTTTTTTGTAGGATAAACTTTGCCTGCAGTGTAGAGGTCTGCTACACCTGTATTACAAAACTCCTCCAAGTGTGGCATGGTTCAAGATTTTTTTTTTTTTATCTGTCCAATAATATTTTACAGTTTCTGTTCAGTAGCCTATTGCACAGGATTTAAAATAACTCATGTTTGACCTATAAAAAATCATGCCACATGATGGAATATCCTTGCATAAGTAAAATCAAGTTATTCTATGTAGTTCCATGCTTCAGGCAAAGCGGAAACTAAGTAACTGTGTGACAGTGTACTTTGCCTGTTGTTTCAGGGATTCTGCAATATAAACAGTGAAGTATTCTTAAGTCTGCCATGTGTTCTTGGAACCAACGGGATGATTGAAATGGTCAAACTAGAAGAAGATCCACTAGTGCAAGAGAAACTGCAGAGCACTGCACGATCAATTAATGACCTTCAGCAGCAACTGAAACTGTAAGCAAGTGCAAGGAAAGCCACAGTGTCTGCTTCCAGAAGTCAAAGATTTGCTAGGTGGAAAGGGTTGCTTGGTATATATGGTTTTCTATGTAAAACAGGGTGTTTTTTTACTGTCAAAAAGTGCTTTCTCACTTTTGATTTAAATTAGTTAATATTGCACAGTAATTGCTTATTTGAAAAGTGCACTTTTGGTAGCCAAAATGAGGAGGGTAATGTGGAAAACATGTTTTACCTAAATTCAGGTGACTTCTGCCTGTGGTTTTTTGTTGCTAATTATAGCCTGGTTCTTAGGTTTTTCTTAGTTCTTTGCACCTCATTAGGAGACAGCCTAGGAGTGGGGCTTACCCAGCTCTGCAGAAACTCCAGAGAGCAGAGCCCACCAGAACTCTTCCTCCTGGTATTTAAGTGATTCATCAGGGGCTTGTTTAGAACATGGTCATACTCCAGGTCTTCAGGGCACTCAGAGATGCAGTTTGATAGCTCGATCTTCCATGCCTATTGCTCGTATGTGGACTCCTGCTTGCTACTAAGGGATAAAAAGGTAAAAGCATGACATTAACAGTACCCTTCAAACCTGAAGTATTGGATATGAATTTATGTTTAATGATGTCTGAGGCTTTCTGGTCATAATTTGTTTGCTCTTATTTTGGGAGGAAGTTCAGAGCACTAAAGCATCTGCAGTTCTTGGTACATACACGCAACACGCCCTGTGCAGCACTGGAACAGGTGCTATTCCTGAACAGGAGGAACAGCAGGTGGACTTCAAATAAAGGACAAAATCTGGCAGTTAAGTAATGCAGAAGTATCTGTGAGTTCAGGCTTTCATCCTGAGCCAGCTGATGTCAGTAAGCTTTACATCAGCCCAAGGAGAATACAACTGCTTGAGATGGGAACAGAACCTGTAACTCAGAGGAAGCCAAGTATGAGGTGAAAAAGCAGGATGTGGATTTTTAGGTATATCAAAGAGCCAATGCTTTTCAGATGAAGGGTCTATTGGGCTCTAACCTCTTGATTTGCTGCACTGGTAAAATACTATATTCATCCTAACCATACCTTAGCACTACACTGTAGGCACAGGAGGCACGTGAGCTCTGCTCCTGCTGTGGGCAGTGTAGGAACATCATTCCACATCTGTTTCTTGAGGGCTGACTAATTAAATACTGGTGAAGCTTTCTAAGCTCAAGTAGTATCTATGTCAGTTGAGAAATCTATTCCTTAGTGCCTTCCAGCTGTGTCTCACAAAAAGCCAGACGTGCGCAGAATTCTGAGTTATACTGATTTCTGAATTAAGATAAAAATATAAAGAAAAAATCTTTAATAATTCAGATTTCTTTTTTCATTGAATACTCAAATTTCCTCTTTGTGGTGGTCACTGATAGGACAAAATTAGTGATGGATACAGCTGACCAACTTTGCTGCTATATTATATATCCCAATATAAAAGCTGGACTTTGGGCGTTGTTTTTTAATCTCTTAAACAGCATAAAATAATGTCCTTACGTTGTTGAGGTGTTTTGTTTAGCATGCTGACCATTTACTCTCATGTGAATAGTCAAGGCGTTTTGTTTATTTGGGGGCATTTTGTTACTACTTTTCATCATAAAAAGCTCCAGGCTGTTTCAGGTTTGTTTTTCAGATCGATGCTTCTGCTCGTGGCTTCAGTCGTGTTTATGCTGAAACACAACCGAAGGGCCGCAGCACTTTCCGTTCTCGCATGGAATGAATTCCCAGAAACACTTTTTAACAATAAACCGTACTTCAGACCCGTGTTCCGTGCGCTGTTTTCGGTACCCCGAAGCCAGCTCTGGGCGCCAACTGACGCGCGGCTGCAGGCAGCTGCTGCAGGGAGCTCCCGCCGCCAGCGGCCGCCACCCTCTGGCCTGTCGCAGAGCTGTCGTCACGGCCGGGCGGAAGCGGGATCGCTGCCGGAAGCGGGCTCTTGGGCGCTTCCTGTTTTTATGTAGTTGGGGGGGGCTGGGCTGGGCTGGGCTGGGCCGGGCCGGGCCGGGCTAGGCTGGTGTGTGGCGGCGGTACCTACAGGAGCGGCGGCTGGGCGGAGGAGGGACCGGCCGCCATGGCGGTCTCCGAGAGCCAGCTCAAGAAAATGCTCGCCAAGGTAATGGCGCTTCCGCGGGCAGGGAGAGCCCCTTCCCCGCCCCACATGCCCGGCTCGGTGGCTGCAGGCATCTCCTCCCCGCTGCCTGCCCAGGTCCGTCGGGCGGGGCGGCCGCTGGGTCTAGCCGGCGGCAGCCTCAACCCGGGGGCTGGGCGGAGGGGAGGGGGTCCTGTCCGCGACCTGGTGCGGGCCGTCCGCGGCGTTCGGCGAGGGCCTCGTGTCTCCTGCGGCCTCGACGCTGGCCTCTGGAGCGGTCGGGTCTCTAACCGTTCTCCTCACCACGGGTGATCACGGACACTCGCCAGCCTGCGAGGAGCTCCGGGGTAGTCGTATCGGCGGCCGGACCGAGCAGTGTAAAAAGGTTGTGTCCAGCCGCCTGGAAACTAAATTGAGTTAGTTTGTAAAGGGAAGTATGGCGCACTGAAATCTCGGATATACTGTTGACTTGTAGTTTGTGAAACTTTAGTTCTGTGTTAGGATGTTACCAGTAAAAGCTGACTAGAAACCGTTTGCCTAGCTGGGGTTGTCACACACTGAAGCAGATCAGAGCTGTAGTGTGGTTTTAGGGCTATAGGGTGTCATGTGTGTTCGCTGCTTAAATGTAGGTGGAAGGCAAGTTCAACTTCACTGACTAGGATAAGCGTGGGCTTTTTTGTCATCCTTTTTTAAAGAACCAAGAAAATTTCGTGAAAGGTGAATCATTAATCACTGATTAATACAGAACCATGTGGTGTTGTGCCAAGCTTCAGGTGAAAACAGGGCTATGTGCAGCAGCCTGAAATGAAAATCCCTATGGCTGAATATCTATGGGGAGTTATGGTTTTGGTTGGAGGAATTCTTTTAACAACAGTAAATTATCACATTTGCACAACTTTAAAATGAAATACATAGATGAGAATCTGATCAAAGCTGAGGAAGCCTTATTAAGTGGTTTTCACCTGCATGAAATCATAAGCAGATTTTTTCATCAGTTTGAAAATGAGTGCTAAATACTAACTTGGTGTCAGCAAATGAGATTGTCAGTATAGTTGTATATACCTGACTTCTCTAAATGAATTACTGCCATGCACAGAAGAAACAGGATTGAAGATAGTCCCATGTCCTCTTTCGCCAATGCGTGCCCATTTTATATCTCCATCTGACTTTATCTAGGCACGTTCAAAATACAGTGTACGTAATAGCTGAAGAAAAACAAAGTTACTATTTCTCTGTTTTTCAATAATAGTTACACTTTCTGTTCTGTAGCAGCTTAGTGATATTTCCCATATTAAATATTGCAGTGTGTGAGATAACGAAAGACTTAAGCCCTAGTTTGGGTGAACATTAGCATTTAAATTTAACTTCAGGTATTTGTAGTTTGGTCTTGATAAGCTTCATCGCTCTGTGATCTGTTCCTGACATGTAAAATGAGGAGGATACTTTGCTATTTGAGAATGGAGGAGGATAAAAAACTTAGAAATTAAGAGTTGAAATTAATTGGGTTTAGTTACCTTTGTACAGATCACTGAGGTCTTCTATTTTCCAAAGAGGTTTTGACATGTCTTGGAAATGCGCAACGACTTATGATATGAACACAGGAAAAAGATTCTTATTATATACTCGAGTACTCTTTAGAATGGAAAAGAGAAATAAGCACAAAATAGTATCCTTTGTGCTTTAAATAATAAAAACAAAATTAGAAGAGCCATTGTTCTTATTAGGAAAAATGTCTTCATATGTCATTTTAATATACAGTCTTCTATGGTTATTCGGACTGAAGTGCTGAAATTGATAGCTGTTGTAGCACTTGATTGTGCTTGTTGCGGTAGCTGGGATCTTACAAGCTTCTCTTTGCTTTAATAGTTTTAAGAATATTAAGCTTTTAATTTTGAGGTGTTTGACCTAATTTTTAAAAGCACCTCGGATAACCAAATCTGTGTTTTATCAGCCCTAGCAACCACCATGCACCAGACTCCCAGTATGTCTGCTGAGCAGGGAGACATTGTTTTATCTATTCCTTGAATAAAATGACTTGAGACTCTTGTGCAGATGTTAGCATCTGTGTGCTTTGGGCATGGGACGTTTCACTGTGTTGGACTCTTTGTCTTCCTACCATGGTTGAATGAAAGGATGCTGTCAATGTTCCTTAAGACATCTAAAGATTGTAAATTTTTTAATTTTTTTTAACTTCATTGCAATAAAAACACTGTCAAGAGACTATATTTTTGCTTTTCTTTTTAGTGGTGGTTACCAGGAAGAATGGCCATAAGGTTAAAGAGCTGCACTGCTTGGTGAACCAGCTCTTTGTTGGCCAGGAGCACGCCCTTTGTTGTCTGTGGATTATAGTTCTGAGGCTGTTAAATTCTGTAGTAGTGTGTCTGGTTTACTGAACTTCTGTGCTGATTAAAGGGAAGGAGTGAAACCAGTATTATGACAGATAATATCGTGCCTTGAAATGTCTGTTTTCTAGTTGATAAAATACTGATCAATGACTGATAAATATTGTGATGCTCTGCAAAGTGCTATGGAAGATACCTATGCAGTTCAGATCTTAGACAGCTGTGTATCAGGAATGTTGGAAACACCACTGTGTTTGTTTGGAGGTACAAGGATTTTATTTTTTTTTGAGATCCACATGCATCTCTTAATACTGCTGGTTATGGTAGAGTGTAAATGAAAATGCTTACTCCCAATCACTTGATGTATGAATCCTTATTTAAGACTAAAAGCACCTTAACACCTTGTAAAGTTCAGTAAGTTATATAGACAGTGTTCAGTTAAGTAATATGGAAAAATAAATTCATATTCCAAAAGAAGAGGGGAAAGGAATGTCCATATATCAATGTAAACTCTCATAAATCCAGTCTGTTGGATAAAATAAAAGAAAATAAATTACACTGAAAATTTAGTCTAAAGTAATTCTTTGTTTTGTTTTCCAGTATAAATACAGAGACCTAACTATACAGGAGACAACCAGTGTTATTACTCAGTACAAGGACCTCAAACCTGTCATGGATTCATATGGTTCGTCTGTGCAATGAGAAATTTTTTATTATTGAATTGTTGATGGTTTAGAAATGTTTGGTAGGTTTTGTGGAGAAAAAGCAGATTAAAACTAGAAAACATAATTTGTTTCTCTTCTTGATTATCAATACTTCCTTAAAAACACAGTTATTTTCCAATATATTTTCTAAGATAACCTTTTTATGTTACTGAGTCAGTGTAGCGTGCTAAGACGTGTTGCATTTTTCACAGCTTAACTTTAGCTTGATTGCTTAGTGATGTCATATCAGTTGGTGTCCTGAGATTGCTGGGATCTTACAAATTCAGCTTTGCTGTCATATAAAGATATTTTTAGAGTTCTATTTAGAAAGAACTGTAAAACGATGAACAAATAATTCATTAAATGGAACTGTGGCAGTCCTTAAGACCATGAAGAAAACAATGTCAAATACATAGAAAATTGTCAAAAAGTAGTTTTCAATGTAAATTAATTATGATAGTCACTGTTTGATAGCTACTTTAAAGGCTTTGTGTAAATTTGAGTGCGTTGAATGAAGATGATATCTAGGGTGAGCTCCAGAGGCTGAGAGCATTGTTTCACAAGATACAGTGAGCCAGCATAGCTGCTGAGGTCATCCTCCTTCTGATCACCTTTTTTAAACTACCATCTGTGGGATTCCTCTGGGAGCTCATTTATATTACTAATATGTCATCAGAGATTTTAGTGTCTTTTGCTTTCAAAATTCTAAATCTGGATTGAGAAGTACTAAGAAGGGACATGGACAGGTGAAAAATAAATTAGTTTTAACCTGAATAACTTGAATAGCTGCAAGCCAGCAGTTGTCACAGCGACTGCAGCATCAGAAACAATAGTGAAAGTACTGTGGTTGGAACAGCATGCAGTACACAAGTTTGTGTGTATGATACTGGTCAGAATTCCAGATCCCTTTGACCTGTAGCAAGAAGCCCATTTGTGTTACCTCACTCTTTCGAAGCTGCCTGGGGAAGGCCGAGCACAGACCAGTTACAGATAATTGGTATTATTTGAAGCAGTGAGCAACAAGAAATTGGGTACATTGCTGTTGAGATAGTTTTCAAGTTTATATAAATAATTAAATATAGAGCCCTATTTAAGTAATCTAAGACTAGAAACTTTCAGGTGAAATTAGGAAATTTAAAACTTTTTTACCAAAAGTTGATCTATTCAGGCAAGAACAATGTATTAGATTGAAAGTATGGGAAAACTAAATACAGCAGTTCAGTAAACTGAGGTCAGGGTTCCTGTGCAGTTTGTCAACTAAGATTAAAGCTTTGGCAGCAAATCAAGTGCTACACATTTCTGTCTCTTCAGTGTATTATTGTGTCCTGGGTTAAACCACGACATATTGTTAGGTGAAATTACCTTTACTGATTATGTAATAAATGCCTATAGTCCAGAAACTGTCAGTATTCTTGCTGACTTGTTTGTTTGGAGAAAGCATAAGGAATTCTTTGTAACCTGAAATCTCAGGTATTTTCTAAATTAAATTTGAGTTGAGATTATCTTTGCAGCAGTTTGTATGCTTTGCAGTTTTTATGGTTCCAACATGTTTTACTTCTCTGAATGAGGAAACAGTTTTATTTGCAGTGAAGGAAGTTTAACAATAATGAGTCACTCATTTCTCAGAAATACGTTATTCATAAGAAGTTACCAGACTATAGACAATCATTTGCTAGTCTATAAATATGCAAGAGCAGAACCTTTCAAGCTGAGTTTGGTGTATGTGAAAATTCTGAAAACTTATGCTAACAGATGGGATATAAACTGAACAGACATTAAAGTTGTTTGTTTTAAAACGTTTGTTTTAAAAATATTTTGTTCCCTTTCAGTTTTTAATGATGGTTCATCTAGGGAGCTGATGAGCCTCAGTGGAACAATTCCTGTGCCTTACAGAGGTATGCATTAATAGTTACCATCACCATCATTATTTTCCCAGATTACCTGAAAAACTATTTAGATTTCTTGTGATTCAACTTCACTACTTCAGTGACCACTGTTTTCTCACAATCCTTTACTTGTCCAAAGTATAATGTGTTAAAGAAATTGTTCCCTATTTTTGCTGCAGAATAAAATTTTAATGTTGAGCATTGCTTTGTCAGTCTTGTGCAGCTCTGCAACATTTCTTTCAGTACTGCATGTTTTTTGAGCTTCCCAGTTGAATGAGGGTTGCAAACCATTTATTGCTGCAGTTAGCAGTTCAGGTTAGGGTCTAATAATGTTGCATTGTAGAACAAGTGAGATGGTGTATTAGTGGTAAATGATTATTGTAAATCAAAGATAAATTGTTTTGAAAAATGTTGACTTCATAGCCATATTGTGAGCTCTTTATTGAATGTTACTGGTAGAATTAAGCTTCAGTTTCTGGCTCTGTGCAGTTGAAATTACTGGGTTTAGGAGTTTTTCATAAATCTGATACAAGAGGACAGTTGAAGTGTTGGAGTAACTTAAAATCTTTCAAAATATCTTTTCTAGGTAACACATACAATATCCCAATTTGCCTGTGGCTGCTTGACACCTACCCTTTCAATCCCCCAATTTGTTTTGTTAAACCCACTAGCTCTATGACAATAAAAACCGGGAAGCATGTTGATGCAAATGGAAAGATATACCTTCCTTATCTGCATGAGTGGAAATACGTAAGTATAGGGAACTTGAAATTCTCAAATTGCTCAGTTCTGAATGCCTTTAGATTGCTGTGTCATTTTTAGCAAAACCCATAATCCTCTTTATTTAAGATCTTAAAACTGGTGTGGTTTTTTGTTTTTTTAATGACAACAACCGCTTATTATTTGTAATGTCTTAAAGTTCAGGACGTTGCATTCTGTAGTTCAGCACTTGTGTGGTAATAGTGGAAAATGACTGCCTAGATCAGGATGCAGGATGCAGGTCTTGCACAAGCAAGAGGACCATCTAAGATACACATGATACAGAATTCATTCAGTTTGAGAGGTTGGTAAAAATAAGTAAGTGGATTGTAGAGCTAAGAAAATTTGGAAATAGGATATTTAATCAGGTGATGCATTCATGATGCTTGTCCTTATTGTCAACGTGAAATCATGCCTATATTAAATATAGTTATAAACTGAGAAGCCCAGCTTAGCTATATTTAAAGGAGATTTGTGCCACTCCTTAGTGGGTTAGAATATTTTTTCTATTGAGTCATTCTGAACCTAAGCAAAAGCTATATGCTGTATGAAATCAAAATGTCTGACAGCTTAGTGATCTGTACTTTTTCATGTTGGAGAGTAGATTTAAGTTTTTAAAAAATAATTATAATCCATTATTGCACAGTCATCTTCAGTCCTTTATTGAAACGTATTCGCCTGTTTATTCTGAGTGCAAACACTACTGTAGCTGTACTTTGCTATACTGTTTTGTATACCAGCTGGCTAGGTTTGGTATCTGTAAAGGAATCCAGAAAGGAAGTTATAAATGCACATACACACACACACACACACTCATAGACACACACATGTATAAAAAAAAATGTATAAAATGTACAAAAAAAAAATGAGCAAACCCCAAACCACACAACCAAAAGGATGGTTTTGAGAGCTGATAGAATGATAACATTTTGTTATTATAATTAGTTAAATTTTCTGTCAGTGAAATCAGCACCTTGTGATTTGCTTATTTTCACAGCCCCAGTCAGACCTGCTAGAACTGATTCAGGTCATGATTGTTGTGTTTGGTGAGGAACCTCCAGTCTTTTCTCGGCCTACCGCTTCATCAAGCTACCCACCATACCAGGCAACAGGCCCACCAAATAGTAAGTGGTCATGACTACTAATTTCTACAAATAGTCGTATTCCAAAGTGACATTTGCTCTGCAAAGTTTGTCAACAAATTATGTGTTCTACTCTAGAATGACCTTCTATATTACTGGCTAATGAAGTCACCTGTGTTGTACTTGCCCTGTTTGAACTATGTTGGCAGAATGTGTGTAGTTTTTTGGCTTTTGAAAGAGAAAAATCGAGTTTGTTTTTAAAACAAACAAAAAAACAAGTAACAAACCAACCAGAATCCTCACAAACACCACCACCCTCCAAGACCCTCAAAATAACCAGTAAGCTGTCAACATTAGCATTGCGATATCATTAAAAATACTATTCTGATAACCATCTCTGTGTTTTGTTTTGTGTTTTTTTAATCTCTTAATACAAGTCCATTTGCTAAGTTTCCTTCAACCACTGATTTCTTAAGCAGGATCACACTGCTTGTGTTTCTTATGCCCACACTCCTGTTTTTTGTTTGGTGTTTTTTTGTTTGTTTTTTAATAATTGCTGGCTGAATATCGAAATAAAAACTGCGTCATGATTTTTATAGTGTTCTCTGTCAATGTGGTACTTTGACACGGTACCCAGTCTCACTTTCTTGCAAAAATTCTCAAGACTTTCTAAATCCTTTACTTATTTAAATTTCTGGAGGCATCTTATTTTAAAGACTGAGGGTAGGTGGACGGGGGAAAAGAGGAAGTGAGAAATAGAAAATCCTAGAAAATCTTCTGAGACTCTGCCTTGGGTGGAAAAAACTGCCAGTAGGGTAGACCTACTCATGCCAAAGAGTGAGGCAGGAGGGGAGGGGGAGCAGATTAGCTGCAGATTGTTTAATGATATTATGGCAGTTCTACAAGAATTTAATAGAGTAGCTATATTTAGGGTTATATATTTTTTCTGTATTGTTAAGCCTGTGTCTGCTTTCTGTTGAAATATGTCTTTTATCACATCATAGTGTTACATCTGAAAAGCTCCAGTCTATTCATTACTTTTTCCAGCAGAAACCGTTTTTAACAAGGTCTTAGGTTCTTAATATGTGAGCAAAAGGGCAGTAAACATAAATGGGACCATTAGACATAGTTGGGTGAAGGTGTTTGGGACTGTTTGTGCAGAACTAGCTTACGTATAAGAGCACTAGATGATTCTGCTGTTGTGATTTTCCAGGACCAGAGGGTGTCAGTACAAGTATGATTTTAGTAGGGACTTACCTGTTGTGCTTCAAGGAATGACCGTCAGTGGAAACAAGCTTGATTACTCTTGTAGGCACTCTATGCTAGCATAGCTGTAGTAATTCTAGTGGAAATGTTTCAGGATTTTCAAATTGTTAATAGCTACTTTGGTTTACTAGTGTAATCAGTTTTTCCTTATTTTGCAGACATTTAGGTTTGCTTTTTTGTGTTTTAAAGTTCTAGATGCAGTGTTTAAGAAGAAGTGAAGCCCAGGTTAAAAACTTGAATCATTTGAAAGCATTCAAGGCTAAAAAATAGCTTGGCTCTTAAGAAAAGCTATTTGATATAATATTCCTAAAATTACTAGAAATATGGAAAAATATATTCAAAACATAATTTTTATAATAGAGTTGTAAGATTTCCAAGAAGAAACTTAAAATTGCTAAGGCCTTAGATATGTATATGTGCTGTTAATTTTTTTAAAAGCATAACTTCTAAATAGCAGAAATTACTGGATAAGCTCATGGTTGGATTGTTAAACAGCTGATCAACTGTTGTGAAGTCTAGCTACTCTGAAGGTACAGAAATTACACACATTATTGAATGAGTAGAGAACAATGGCTGCATTTGAAAGGTTATTTTGTTTTCAGCTGTACATATAAAAGATGGAGACAGCTGTTCAGGTGTGCTGTCTTTAATAACATGCTTTCTTTTTTTCTGAATTCCCCAGCTGCAGATACTCTTTCTTCTATATCCACATTTTGCTTTACTAGTTCAACTATTTGTTATGCATTTTTAAATCAATATCCATTTTTATCCATGCAATGGTTAGTTTTAAGTAACAATTAGGAAAAAAAATACACAGTGAAAGGTGTTCTAGCTAGTTGATCTAAGAAATGTGTAAATTACTTAAATTACAGTTCTCATACTCTCCCTCCAATCAAAATACTCTTGAAAATATTTTAACAACAGTTTATAGGTGGAGGTAGAATCTTTAGACATGCAGAATTTGTCTGCATTTTGTGAAAATGTGCTTGGCTACAGAAAGGAAGTTCTAACTGCTCAATACGTGGAGGCTAGGTCCGCTGCAGTTTAGCCCATTATCTGGGGGGAAAAAGCCGCTTGGGCAGTTCACAGAGGTAGCAAACAACAAACATCTGCATGCATCCCTCTTGCCAAGCTGCATAACAGTAGCATGGGAAATGTCTGGGAGTGTTGTGAGAAGTGATGGTGTTAGAGGATGCCGGGTAAGCGTTCTTGAGGGGGTTTGGCCATAGCATGACTCCTCTCTGAAACTTATTTCATTGTGTTATACTGTATTTACTGTTCAGTAACATTTTGAAAAAGATCTTACTGCAGATGAATATATATGTGACCTTAATATATTATTAAACTCCTGAAAAGTAAAAATATGCAAAATCATTATTTTATTTAGCTTCGTATGTACCAGGCATTCCAAGTGGAATATCTCCCTATCCAGCAGGAAGCACTCCAAACCCGAAGTAAGTGCCTCTTGAAACCATCATCATTTAGATGATGCACAGTTTCACTGGATAGTATCTAGTATTAGTTTCATTTTGGTTGTGGTGTATTTCTTTTATAATTATTGCATTAGCAGGTTATTTTTTTTAAGTGAGGACTGAATTCTTGTTAATAACCAGAAGAAAGTTTAAGAAAGATTTAGCTTTCTTAGTGCTGCTTGGTCAGATACAATATACTTGATAATATAATTTTGAATATATATATATAAATAATATGTAAAGTATATATTAAACTTGATAATATATTTTGAAAGTTATTACCTAATTCCCAGATGTTATCTTGTTTCACTGGTGTATCAGATTAGTTTTTGTAAGGTTGATGTATTTACATGATGTAGAAAGAAATGTGCTCCTACAGTTTGGGTGATTTATTAGCATTGTTAGTTATTTGGGGTAATCAGCAACTCCAGACATTGAACAGAACAATTGCTGAATTAACACAAACCTTCACTCCAGCATAAATGTGGATTTAATTCAGAGCACTCCAAGAGAATTTGCAGGGAACAAAACTATTTTATAAGTTTTTTATTAATACAAACCAAGACTTTTTTCATTAAATATATTTTATAGGAGTTTGGAATAACGCTTTTCCAGAAGACTTGCAGTTCTGTCTTAAGAAACACTAAGATGCTGATTACTGCCTCCTAGTGTGTACCTACATTTTTTTTTTATACCATAATTAATTCTTCTTGTTATTAATGTCCTTATGTCCTGATTTTATGTTAGAAACATATGAGGGGTTGCTGTAATAACATTTTGATTAAAAAATAAAATAAACCCCTGTAAGCATTAGGAAAGTGGAGTGTTATGTTTTAAAGAAGTGAAAATGGGGTTTTGATAATTCTTTATGGTAAGCTATTTCCTCCTAAATACATTTATTTAAAGTGATCTTGATGTTTGAACAAAAATGAGTACTAGAAGAACTATTTCAAAAATTAGGTAATTTAGTAATAAACAGAAAAAGTCATAAGAACTGTAAAATTTGCAGTTATTTGGAGAGGCACAGAATATACTTATTTTGTATTTCACATATTTTCTTGGTCCATTTGATTTACTTACAGCCGTGGTTAATACTTTGCTGTATATAGATGTTTGTTAGTCTGTTACTGGTTAAACCAAGTCCTTGTTTCAGTTAATAGTAAATGCCTTTTAGAAAGGTAACGTAGCCTGTCTCGTTATATGTTATCTCACAGTTGTTTTAGTGAACAGATGAATACTTTTGTTTCCTTCATCCTTCAGAGCAGGGCTGAGAATTTCTGAAGGAGTTTTATTTTGCAACTGCACAACAGGTTTACATAAAGCAGTTCAGCAATCATCTTGTTAACTATTCTTGTATTGAAGGTATTAAATAGAAATTGCTGGTTTTGAGTTTTTAATGAGAATAATTTCTTTTGGATACATTTGTGTTTTCATATGGAAAGTTATAAATTGCATGGCAAGACCAGACAATAACTAGATAAGATTTCAGATGAAGTGATTTATCTTCTGAAATCATACCACAAATATAAATTGTGGAAGATGTTAATATGAACAGGAAAAGAGAAGTAGTGTAACTTGGCCTGCAATTTAAACTTTCTGGTGATATTTTACAAATAATTACGTAACACTAGCGTATCTGTCTTTGTCGAAACAGCTACCCAAACTATCCTTTTGCTGGTGGTGTTCCATTTCCAGCAACTACTAGTGTTCCATACTACCCATCTCAGCCTCCTGTGACTACTGTTGGTGAGTAGCTTTGAAAGAATTTCTCTGAAGCATCTCTCTGTAACTGATATGTAAAGAAAGAAAATGGAAAAAAGAATGTATTGTTCTTAATCTGGCCTTCCAAAGTATTTATATTCAATTCTAGAAGTTACTCAAAGGAAGAAAAGAATATCGTTTATGTCCTTCACCTTATATTTTATTCATTTAGGAGCATGATAAATTCCTGGGTTTGTGCAATGCATTGTGTGTGCTCTATGAATATTTTGAAGAACACTGCATGTAACTACCTTAAGTATTTTATTCTCACTCTTTAACTATAGGTGACTTCTGATTGTCTGCATTGCTCTGTTCATGGTCATGGTTTATAAAAATGCTTTTGTCCTCATTTAATCATCTACTGGACTCACTTTATTTACTCTTTATTTATACTTTCCTTACTCCAGGAGTCATAGCTATCTCAAGCAGAGATTTCCGGTGCATTTGGAATAATCTTCATTTTTACTGAGTTTCTTCTCCAACCTCGTCAGTGTTGCTTCTTAATGATCCCCTCTTGTCACTTCTTTCTTACTTCCCTTCAGCAGCAAGATCTAGAGTATTAACGTGTGTCTTTTCCTAGTCTGGTGCTCTGTGGCCCTTTGCTGGAAAAATGTATTAGCTTGATTTCCACTCAGCACCTCAATTTTAGTGTATGTGTAACAGATTGGGAACTAGTGATAAAGGTCTAAGTGATATAGTTAAGGAGAAAGTGCAGTAACTTTCCAATTGGATGATAGTCCTTTTAGAGCAGTTACGGTAAGGACCTAGACTCTTTTGTGACCTTGTTCAGAGTATCTGTCATTTGTAATCTCTTGCACCATAATTTAAAAATGCATCCATGGGTTCTTCATTCATACGCATTCAAGAGTAGCTTAAGATTTTAGTAATAGCTGTTTTTTCAAAAAGTCCTTCAGGATTTTTCTTTTTGTTCAGCCATCTGCCATTAATTACCTTTCTGGTGCAGTTACTAGTTTGATGATTCTGTAAGGTCACTTCTGAAACTGGACTCCACCTGGTAAATGCTAAGGGTTTCAGTGCTCTGTGGGTTTAATGGCTGTGCCATAAAATTTTCCCCCAGCAGGGCTAATTATAGAAGTGACAGGAAATGCTAAGGGTTCATGCTCTTTAAGAAGATACATAAAAATCTAATTGAGCTGTATTAAAAGGATCCTTTATATGTTCAAAGACCTCTTTCCTATCTGTTGGCATTTCTATGTGAACTTTCAATGTGTTAGGTGCATTGTGATTTTATTTTTTCTTCATTCTGTGTCCTGCTTTGCTGTTAAAGTGAGCCTTGTGTAAAATCTCCCAGCATGAGGGATATCAGAAAGAGGGGAAAAAGTAGAACTGGTGGCTGGGTCTGACTTCATGTTAGAGAATAATTCATTATGTAAAGTAAATAATAACTGAAATCATGCTAATTTTGGAGTGAAATTGGACCTTTTTGTTTTGCTTTGGTACCTCTGTATTTACAGTTGTCTGCCTTAAAGAGTGAATAAACAGCGAATAATTCCTAAACAGTGAATAAACTCTTTGTCCCAGGTAGTTTGTCTGACCTAGTTTAAGTTTTACTTCTCAGTGTGGAAAGTACTGTTCTTTTCTCCTTTCCATAAGAAGCAGAAGTGATGAGTTCCTAGGTTTGTATGTGTGATGCCATTTGGCAACTTATGTTGCTGATTCTGCTAGTTAGGTAGCCAAGCATTGAGTATTATATTATTGGCTGGTAACAGGGTGAATTGCTTAAGACAGAACTGTAAATCAGATTAGATGTTGGGATATTTATATTTTCGTAAGGTAATCTTTGCAGCAATTGATTCATATTTGAATCTCTGTTTTCAAAGAGTAATTAGCTTTGTAATTTAAAAAAGAAAAAAAAAGTCTGGTGCAATCTGCATGTAAGGAAAGTGCTCGTATATTAGTAATTATCAAACTGTGATGCTTTCTTAATTATAGAAGACTTTGGTGGATTAGTAGTGTGATGTGCATCTTCCCATAGTTCCTTTCATGTCATTTGCATAGCTTTATTTTTCCACGTACCTGGTTTTCTGTAGGTTTTGTGGTCAGGAATAGAGTAAAAGGCATAGGGAAGAGAGGTAAATTTGTGCAGTCTTGTTCTGTTAGCAGCAGAAGTATAAAAAAAAAATCCACTGGAACTTTTAAGAATTCTTAGGCGTGCAGTCCTCTCAACAGCAGTTTGCATTTGTTAGTGTAATGATAACAACAGCCACTCCAAGTAGTTATTTATTTATTTTTATAATTATGATGTTACCCTAACAGAAAACTGTTAATCTTCCATTGAGATGCTAGTTTCTAAAGGCAGTGTTTAGATTTTTAAACTTTGTCCTGAATTGTTGCTAATTATCAGGAAGATACTACCCCACTAACACTGTAATGCTGAAATTTCACTGAATAGCCCTTTCCCCTGAACAATTGTAGTAAAATAATTGAATCTTATTTGTAGTTAATCAATTTCAGTTATTGAGCACTATCAATAATATATTGAAAATTATATTTAGCACTGTTCATGTTAGTTTAATTTACTCTAAAAATTGCAGTTTTAATTTACTTTGAAAATACAGTCTTGGAACTATTGTGTTTAAATGACAAAATTTATGTATTGTTTTGAGTTACTTGTTTGCTTTTGCGTCTTCTGGGGGCCTGTGCTTACAAAGAAAGGTAAGTGGTTGATTGGATTTCAACTGACTTGAGACATTTTTCTGAACCTTTGGGAAGAAACCCCAAAGATATGCTAATGGTTTTGACTTTAGCTAGGTAACAGTCATGGGAGCCTTGATGATGTTTTTTCAGTTCGTAATTTTTCAAGATCTAGGCTACTAGGTATTGCAGTGTATGTTATACTGTAACAGCTTCAGGGTTTTGATAACTGTCTCAGGATAAAAAGATACTCTGGTGTCTTTTTGCAGATTTTCTTTTCGTAAATTTTCTTTTCAGTTACAGAGCTTCAGATCTCTTTGTTTCATCCATAAAAGGTGGAAAGCTTAGGCACAGAACCCGATATAATTCTTCCTTTATTAGTAGTTGTTACAATTGAAATTTCACTGGTCTAAAAGGCATGAGGCACAAGCATGAGGAAACTGTGACATTCTGGTTTTTCTTGTGGAAAAGTGGTTTGTGATAAATTCAGATACAGTTCTGCAACCAGTAGCCACTTCACATTCTCTAAAGCAATCAGTTTCCTGGTAATCTCATTGAAAAGCTGATTTGCAAAAGCAATAGTAATATTCAGGCTTAAATGTGAAAGTCTCTAGTGCTTCAGAGGGAAAGGGACTATTATGTTTTCTAGTATTGCTGCATCAAAATGTGATTTAACAAACTGAAATTACAAGTTGTACCTAGGAATCAATCAGAAAAGGTCGTAGCCTCAGTTGTAACTGTTTTTGGTCTGCTAGAACATGCCTTATAAACCATGTGCCAATACAGTTGATTATCATTTCTCTCTGCTTTATAATCTTTTAATAAATGTTACTTTTTAAAGTACAATTACCTCAATAACAAATGTTCTGTATTAATGCTGATTGTTTTACCGGACTCCCATATGTGCCCTAGGATGACTCATAGATAATAATTGTAAAAACAAACACGCCAAAGCTGTCACTTGGCAAGCCTCAAGATAGAGTACCTATAGGCAAATTCACTGGCTCAAGCCAGTCATTAAGTTAATTGTGGTTGAATATATTCCTGCAGAGTTTACTAGAACTTAGTCTTTTTTAAAAGGACTCAGACTAACATTTGTAGACTTCAGGGGAAATGGCCAGCCCATGTTTAAATTAAAAGATTGTGGATATGGGAATAGTAAAGTGAATGAATACTCTATATTTTCTACATTCATAAAGTGAATGAATACTCTGAAATTTACTTGTGAACGTCGTAATGTGTTTTATCTCACTGTGGTCTCTTCACTGCTTCTGGAAATTAGTATGGAAAATAGCTTATTTTACTGTTATTTTACTGTCTTGTATTGCTAAAGTACATGCAGCTTCTGAGAATTATTGCTGAAATAGATACAGAAGAACAGAGATAATTTTCTGCTTGTGGGTTTTCTTGTGCCAGGACCCAGTAGAGATGGAACTATCAGTGAGGACACCATCCGCGCTTCCCTTATTTCAGCAGTCAGTGATAAACTGAGATGGCGGATGAAAGAAGAAATGGATCGTGCACAAGCTGAACTCAATGCCTTGAAACGAACAGAGGAAGACCTGAAGAAAGGACACCAGAAACTGGAAGAGATGGTAACTCGCCTGGATCAAGAGGTGGTAAGCTGAGATGAAACACTGCTCTCTCTGTACCTTTGAGCATTCAGAGTAGTGAACAGAGGCATGTAATAAATTCATTATTAAACATGATAGAAATATCAAAGCTTCCAGTGTATTGCTTTTGAAATAAATATTCTCTTTCTCAATTGAGGTGCATGTCAGAAATAGCAGTGACTGTAAGATGCATTGTCCTGCATGTATCTTACAAACATCATTGTTCAGTGGTAAAGGAACAGTATTATTTTTTCCCCATTCTATGTGTGAAAGATGTCAGTGGTATGAGATTATTTCATAATTTCTGGATAATAGTGTGTAACAGCAGCACCGCAGAACATTTCAGTGTCTTAGTGCAGAGATGCTGATTTTAGCCACAGCCTCCTTGTATAACTTGCAGACTTTTTTCGGACAAAAGCCTCTCCTACTCTGCATGCTCAGAAATTCCTGCAGTTTTTCCTTAAGGCCTGACATCTGCTTAGTCCATCTGCTCCTTGCATGACTGCTCAGGAGTAAGATTTTGGGATTAGTGATCAGTTTCTGAAACCAGCTCTGTGCTTGGACAAGATTTAAAAAAAAAAATAAATAAAAATTATTAACCAAGACTAGAGAGCAGGGGTTACCATTATTACCACCATATAAATCTGTAATGTGCCCACTTTAAATGTAGTGTGTAATTTTAGTCTTTCCTGTCTTGGAAAGAAAGGACATAATAGAACTGCAGATGTTTGATGCAAAGGCAAGAAGGATGATCCAGCATATCAGACAGCTTCCATATAAGCTGTCTGATAAATAAGCTAGGATTTCAATCTGGAAAAAAAGACAGTGAGGACAGAGAGAGTAGAATATGATAGTAGTCTGAATGTCATGAGAAAAAACAGTGCTGTACAGTCTCTTCCAGTGTGTTAGCTGTTGGGACCTCAAAAATAGTGGGAGGCAAATTCAAAAGTAGCAAAAGGAAGTACATGTCGTACAGATGCAGTTACATTATAGTTACCATTAGTGGGTAAAGCCAGCATATTTTGTTTCCTGTCCACACAGTTTGCTTGGTTGATAGTCAGAACACTTGTATATGAAGTTACTCCAAAAGGCATAGTTCCAGAGAAAATGCTGGTTTTGGCTTTTCTTTTATTACTGTTAGCTAGTTTGGTTATTTTTCCTTATATATGGCATATTCAGAATACACAAACACTGTTAGCCAGCCTTCTCTACAGTGACAAATTTGTAGTGGTTTGACATTAACTAAAACAGCCTTTTAAAAAACGAAAGAATCCAAAATCTGTAGGTTGGTAACTCTTTCTTTTGCAAAAAGTCATAATAGAGGTGAGTAAAGAAGTAATCAACCAGCATGTCTAAAAATCTTTCATCTTGACAGCTCTATCACAAGAAGACATTCAGCTCTCAAGACCTAAGAAATAAACAAACATCTTAATTGTTTTTAGGCTGAAGTTGACAAGAACATTGAACTTCTCAAGAAGAAGGATGAGGAGCTCAGTTCTGCCTTAGAGAAGATGGAAAATCAATCAGAAAATAATGACATAGATGAAGTTATTATTCCTACAGCACCACTTTACAAGCAGATCCTGAACTTATATGCAGAGGAAAATGCAATTGAAGATACCATCTTCTATCTTGGGGAAGCATTGAGACGTGGAGTGATAGATCTAGATGTCTTTTTAAAGGTACGCTTTCTTGGGGTGTGTTTTAAGATGTGCAGTTTAAATGTGTTTAAATACTTTGAACTCTTTTGTTTGGCTTATTAATGTTAGTGATTTCTTCACTGAACAGTAAAAACATGAACACTTTTCTGTTGAAACAGTTTTAAAGAGGTATTTCAGAATTAAGATAAAAGACCAGTTGCAAAAGCATTATAGATAGATACAAGGTGATTTCTTATTAGACAGGTGCAAGTGTCAACATAAGCTTTCCATTTGGTGGGCATGCTAATTCTGGAGAAACCAACTTTAAGAGTGATGGGAGCATTCAGACAACTTTTCACTTGAAGTCTCTGGTTGCCTCTGCTGAGGCAGCCAATGGAGTGTTAGAATCATAGAGGGGGAAAAGGCCAGCTAGTTTTGTTTCTCTAGTAGAGACCTTCTTTAACATTTTGTTCCCTTTCTTTGCTGTCCTTAATGCTGAAAGTTTGCATACCATGTCTGATCTTATAACCTTCCTTTATTTTGAACTTATGTGCATCGTGATGGCTCATGAAATAAAAACAGATTGTAATTTTGAAAATGTTAAACCCAGTTTTTAATGTGGAATAAAACTACAGGAAGTGTGTATCTCAGTAATTAATATTGCCATTGGATCTGGAAAGATGAGTGTGCAGAAGTGTTAATGGTCCATACTGGGGCCACTGGGTAACAAGAGTTACCAGTCCTTCCTTCTTCTAGCAGCTGAGGTTCCTCCCAAGTTAACGCTTAAGCTTTGTTTTTAACATCCAGTGTACAATGCACTACATAGAGACATGTTATTTCCTTATGTAGTTCTGTTTATCTACTGTTAAAAGAACTGTTCTCTGCACTGTGAGAAGTGCATTACTTTGTTTTCACCTCAAGTACATATTTCTACTCTTCTCTTTGATAAGATTATGCGCAGAGTTAATAATTAAAATCACAAAAAAATATACTGTAGTGATTGCATTTGGTAGCCCTCTGCAAGTCATCTTAAGCCAAGAAGATGCCATTTAGTAGAGTAATACATTTAATGTTTCCAAAAAAACAAACATCCTGTTTGGGTCATGGAATGTGTAAACAAAAAAAAAATAAAAAACCTGTATTGCAATATAATTAAGATTTTATCAAAACTTTCCCAGTAGCCACCTGTTTTTTCTTTCTGCAGCATGTACGTCTTCTGTCTCGCAAGCAGTTCCAGCTGAGGGCATTGATGCAGAAAGCAAGGAAGACTGCTGGACTCAGTGATCTCTACTAAATTCTCAGACTTTGCCTGGGAAGTTAGATTTCCTTACTAAGCAGCCATTCTCTTGGTATTTCTCTTAATCAGTAGGTGCCCAGAATAAGTTATTACATCATTCAAGTGTAAGATATTTTGAATCAATAATATATTTTCTTTTTGGTAAAGACTAGCTTTTATTAATGCACTTTCTATCTCCTGTAATCTTTGTGCTGGTGGACTTAACGCTGAGTAAAATTCATTGCATATTTTCTTCCTCTACAGAACTATGTACAATGCGCTTTCTTTACAAACAAGGCCTGGCTTATGCAGTGTCAGCTTAACCATACTTTCACTTTACTTCTGAGATTTGGAAGACATTTCAGTGTCCTGAAGTGGAAGAATTCAGGTTTCAGTGTAATTCACCGTTATGACCAGTGAAAGCAGAAAACTCAGAATTTCAAGGCCCTCTATGTTTGACCTAGCTGTTGACATCCAGGGATTGTTTGAAGTGAGCTTAGTAACTGTTGTATTGACTTGCCTGTTCTACCATAATATCGTGGTCATTATGGAGTATACCTTACGGTGTGTTAAGAAGCCTCAACATATGTTGCGTTTTTCCACTAGAAAATGCTAGGCAAAAGAAAGGCCACTACATTTGCTGTTACAGTATTTGCAAGGCAGAAAAGGCAACACACCAGCATGCCACAGGAAGCAAGGGTTTGAGCTGCTTGCTGGGACAGACTGTGTAGTGACAAACCTGGTGGTTGAATACTGCACCATCTGCAAAAGAAGGTGTGTTGCACAGAGCATCTCCCAGCGTGGAGTGCTGTAGGTATTCATGGTGCTGCTCTTGTCACCTCAACAGCATGCTGTTGTCCTTTTCTGTTTGCTTTGTAGGCTTCCACAGCAAAGCTAGCTTGAAAACTGAAGTGCAGTAATCACTGAGGCTCAAAACTGAGTGGTTGTCATGTTACCACTGAATCTGAAAAGGTTGGAGTTCATATTAAAAGGATGAGTGACACCTCATGTAGTAAAAAACCTGTCCTGTGGATCTTCTGAAAGCTTTGAAAATGGCTTTGTGACATGTTTCTGTCACCTGCATAAAACATGACTCTTCATAGTCAGTATTGCTATGTACTCTCTTTCCACGTGCTATTATTTTGATCACATGCATACAAGAGAAAGCAGAACAGTAGCTACAGCTTTTCCTTTGTTACTGAAGTTGCTTCAGGAGCCCTTTGAGCTTGCTCTGAAATACTTTGTTCTGAGAAGTATCAGCACCTGCAGTCCATACTTAAAAACAAAACAAACAAAACCCAAATCTGCCCTGGACTGAATCAGGTGATCTGCTTCCATTAAGCTACACGCTGTGTCATAATGTTAGAGAAAACTAAGAATAAGGCCTTTCCTTCTTCATTGTAATGAAGTATGTTTTAAAATATTATTGATAAGGAGGAATTAATCACCTTCTCTATCTTACTGTGGGCTTTGAAGAGTAGCTCTGGTTACTGTTTTTGTGCCTGGCTGCAACTGCAAAGGAGATGCAGTGTCATTCTGTGGATGTGACGTACTTGACTGGGAGAGATTTCTTCCTACATTCATTTTTACGTGCACATGTAAGGAAGACACTTGCTTTAGTTGCATTGTTTCTCCACTCCCCTAACAATGCAAATAGAGCCTGTTTCCTTTGATGGAAATCAAGTTTAAGTTCCAAGTATTTAAATACTTCTGTTACTGTTTTCTTCATTCCTACTTTGAATCCGTGAAGGGAAGTTCATTGCATGAATGTGATCTGGAGCCTGCAACTGAGTGGCTGTACGCAAAACATAATTACACAGGTGAGGTTTGAGTTACTGTGACTGAAGAAATAGAATTGTTTGTTTGATTTAGATATGTGCATTTTGGAGACAAAGGGCCATAAAGGAAAACAAGGAGACAGAAATAACAGTTTGTGGTTTATTTGGTGTTGGACAGTCACTGTCTTGTTGCACACAGAAACCTTAATGTTTTTTTAAACATGCTCAGGAGACAGACTTGCAACTAGGCTGATATAGTACACAAAAATAAGATTCCCTAAAAAAATTACACACAAATTCCAAAGCAGTGTTAGGAAAATACATTTGGACCTACCAACAGTGAAATATTTAAGCTATTTAGCTGGCAGAGAAGGTTGGTCAATTGGCTTGACAATCCTTTAACTGCAAGAAAATAGTCTTTGGTTTCACATTGTGTAATAACTAGTTACTTACTGCTCTGAAGCAACATTAAGCAACATGAGGAAAAGGCAAGGGCTTTTCCAGGCAGTGCTGCTTTGAATGCTGGATTTCTGTCATGCTGTATCACTGTACAAGACTGACTAGGTTATCTAGCTCTGGCTAAGAACATGGGTGTCTGTGAACAGGGAAAACCCTAGAACAGTTTCCTAATGCTGCCTTCAGGAAACTCATTTGTTCAGATTTCAGCTTTTCATGTGTTCTAGTTGAGATAAATACATTGAAAGATTTGATCTACTTGGAAAGTGCAACATAAGACAAACCACTAAACCCGTTAAACTGCAGAGAGTGAACTGCATGGGCAGATTTAAAACTGTAGTTCCTTTTGGATCCCCCAGAGTGTATCTGCACTCTTCCTTAATTTGTCCTCTTCCTCAGGTTTTAGGATCATCTTCACTACATCAGTGATGCCAGTGTTGCCTAGTACACAAGGAACACTTAGGAAGACATCTTCTTTTATTCCGTGCATGCCCTGAAAAGTAAGTAAGGACAGTTAGGCTGGTTGTGTATTTTACAGAATATCCTATCAGGAAAACTCAAATTTATTTGAAATTAAACTGGAAAGTGTCTACTGTTCTTCAGAATTCCCAAGGTTTAGTTCTCAGTAAGACAAAAGTTAACATAAGGGGGCCACTCACCTTAACAACTGTAGAGATAGGGTGCACTCTTCTCAAATTCTTCATAATAGTTTCAGCTAGATCTGCCACAGAAAGGCCAATAGCCCATGATGTGTACCCCTTCAGTTTGATGACCTCATAGGCACTGTGGAGACAAAGTTACTCATTAAACAAACAAGTACTATCAACTGCAATATTGAAAGTTTGTAAGAAGGGCTTTTGGAGAGGCCTTAATCAATCCAAAGACATCAGAAACTTGGCTGATTTGCTGACAGAACTAAAATGAAGACTGAAGGATACTGTTTTTGATTTTATACTACCTGCAGTTACACAGAAAACTTGGAAGTTAAATCACTTTCCTAAAGTTCATTAACAGTGAAAAATTTAACTCTGCCAACTCTGCATTATTCCTTAAAATATTAGTTCAAGTTCTGTTATGTCTACATTTTCAAATTTTTGGGGGCTACTACAGTGTTTATGAATCCAGATATGGAGACTGCAGTTCAGAGATGTTACAGCTCATGAGCACTTGTTTTAAAAGAAAAAAGTATTACCTGTCCACCACCTGCTTGTGGACCTCCTTCCAGTGTTCCTTGTCTGCATCAGTTCCCAGGTCTGGATGAAGAGCCTTCAGGGACACACCCGCAACATTCACTCCACTCCAGACAGGTACTGAGAGTTGCACATACATTAATTATCTCAGAAGAAAACTTGGTTTTGTTGTCCTCAAACTAATGGTTAACACAAGATCTAGTTGGATTAATCTGCAATGCACATCACTATGATTTCGACTTCAAATATCGTGACATATGAGGCCAACTGCAGGCTGAGAACCTAGGAGCATATGAACATCTTTATATATGATGTCACAAGGTTTGAATGCACCTTTTTTAAAGCAAAATGCCCAGGCAACATGAACTAAAATGACAATAAAGGACTTCTGTATTTCGCAGAGGTTTCTCAAAATAAGAATTGATTCCAAATGAGTCCTGAGGGTCAGGAAGCAAGACAGTACTGCTCTGGTGCTGGTAGAGAAAGTATGGGTTAAGCAAGGATAAAGTTGCACATCCTGCTGTCCTCTAGACTTGCCTCTGCACTTCATTTCCTATATATAGTTTTGAAGTAATCAAGAGATGCCAGTAAAGACAACTGAGTGACTATCAGTAGGTCCAGTGGAGATTTTTGGGAGTCCCTTGCGGAGACCTTTACCCTCTTGCTTTTTTTCTTTTTTTTTTTTTTTTTTTTTTTTGAGTTATGGGAACAACTTAGCCTAGAACTTTTAAACCTCCTCACATTACAGTTATGACCTTTTCCAAGTAGAGAAACCTGAGCCAAATATAGATCATCTAGGGTTACTCTATACAGCAGACTTAAAGCAGGACTTGCAATTGTAAGGTGCTGCAGTACAAAGGTTTGAGCAACATTTTGCTGTAGCTTGTAGAGATCTTTCTTGCAAACAAAGTATCCAGGTGAAAAAAATTAAATGAAACAGCCAGGCAGATTTCACCCTTACCACTGGAATCACCATGCTCTCCAACAATCCATCCATGACAGCTCAGAGGATGGATGCCCAGTCTTTCTCCCATGAGGTGGCGGAAACGGGCAGAGTCCAGATTGCAACCACTACCAATAACACGGTGTTTAGGAAAGCCACTGATCTTCCAGGCCACATAGGTCAAAATATCCACTGTAAAAAGAACAGAAAGGATAAGCTACAGGTTGGGCAGAGAAGAGATTCAGAGCAGCCCTGCGGAGAACGACTTGGGGGTGTTGGCTGATGAGAAAATGAACATGAGCCAGCAGTGTGCACTTGCAGCCCAGAAAGCCAACCGTATCCTGGGCTGCATCAAATAGAGTGACCAGCAGGTCAAAGGAGGTGATCCTGCCCCTCTACTCTGCTCTTGTGAGACCTCACTTGGAGTATTGTGT
>WYDI02022483.1:0-36320 GCA_009867235.2 Psittacus erithacus
TTGAGATAAGAACAGTCCAGTAACTAAGGTATAACACAAACCACTGCTGCTACCACCAATAATAATAATGATAAGAGGAATAACAAGGGAAGAGAATACAACCGCTTACCACCCGCCAGCTGAGCAGAGAGCTAGCCCTTCCGGGTAACTCCCAATTTACATTCTGGGCATGACATGCTGTGGTATGGAATACCTCTTTGGTTAGTTTGGGTCAGATGTCCTGTCTCTGCTTCCTCCTGGCTTCCCCTCCTCCTTGGCAGAGCATGAGACTCAGAAAGTGCTTGGTCAGACTAAACATTTGGGCAGTAACTAAAACCATCGGTATTGTCAGCACTGTTCCCAAGCCGAAAGTCACTAACACAGTGCTGCACCAGCTACTAAGAAGAAAAATGACTGCTACTGCTGAACCCAGGACAGCCTGTCTGCTAACAGAGCTGCTTCTTGGGCAGTGCGTGGAGAAGATGCCCTCAGTAGAAATGGGATTGCTGAATGCTGCTGTGTGACTGCATTATGTTGTGGGGATACATGGTACTGGTCAGTGCTGGTGAAGCAGAGGTTAATACCTCTTGGCTTCTCAGCTGTTAAATGCTTATTTAGTATTGTTATAATCAGGATGTTGGCAGACAAGCCTTAGCAATGAAGCTAGGACTGAACATGTGAAGGTGGAGATCATCTGCCACAGCTGAGACTGGTATGAAGCAAAGAGCTGAAGAGGTGCCCATCTGCAATAAAGGGAAGGATGGTGTCAGTGTGGCAAGTGGCGGCTTAGAAGGGTTAGAAGGGAAAAGGAGGTGAGTGAGACTGATGTGTGTCAGAGCTGGAGTCACAAGAGATGGGGTTGTGGATCAAGGTAGGTAACTGGGTGGTTATGTACTTTCAAGGTGTTTCTGTGCAGATGGATTGAAAATGAGCCTTAGTTTTGAGGCAGCATCAACTCCCAGTATTGGTCACAGACACTTGTATCCTGGCCTGAGAAATGCCGTGCTTCCCAGTGGGCAACAGCTCATCACGTTGACTTCAGGAAATCAAAACACAAGTCATTGTAGCCTGAGATAAACAGCAGGTAGAGACTGTCCTTTACCTGTGTAGACCATACACACAGGGAAAGCTGTGATACACCATTGTGAAGAGTTTGGGTGGGACTCTTTCTCCTTTTACTGACCCTGTGTAAAGCTAAAGCATCTCCCTTTTGCTCTTGGGCCATTAGGCACTTAGCTGACTGAAATTTCACTTTTCTCCAGGATCAGTATTGTAGAGAATTGTATCTTGTCTTGTGCACAAAATTGCTCTGACAGTTTATCACTGCTTGTTTAATGGCTGACTGTTCTCTCTTCCTTTAGGGGCTAGATAATAAGCACAGTAAAGCAATTATCATGCTTCATTGATGCGCTAACCCCTGCAGCCTCTTTGCTTTTAAACTCCAAAAGCCAGCTATATTCACTGCTAATTGAGATTTGTCTTCAAACAGATAATGAAGGACGATTCTTCAATCATAGCAGGCATGATTATATGCGCTGATTCATGGACAGTTATTTTGATACACCTACCTACATTACCCTTGCCTAAGTGAAAGGTAATGGCTAAATCTCTTCTTTTTGTCAAGAAAAGGGTAAGGCTGAAAGAAACCAGCAGGGTCACAGAGCGTAGTCTTCTCTAACTGCAGAAAACAAAGCAGTAGGCGTTAAATTCAGGCTTGCTAGGACTTCTGTGGTACTGCTGAGAACCTGGCTCAGTTCATCTTCTGGACTCAGCATGGCCTTGTGGAATCTGTCTTGAAAGCAGTTGTGGTAGTGCTGAAGTTGGTGTTGTGCATGCATGAAGGGGTAAGCAATGTATGTACTTATTTGAGATTGCCGACGAGCAAAGTCCATCTGCTTTCTCTAGTTTGAACATACAGCTGCACCCAAGGGAAAGCAGGCAGTGCAGCAGATAAGTGAAAGCTGCTACAGTAAGATTAGTGTGCTTTTCCTCTGCTTTAAGTTCTGTTGCAAACGTAGAGAATCCCCAGATGTGGATGACATGGGGTGCAATGAGCTCCTGCACCAGAGAGGTTAGAGGTTCCAGTGTGCCTGAAGCACTCTGCTTCTAAAGCCGACTTGAAACTGCAGTGGTGCTGGAAATACTCCGGAGCCATGGTATGCGTGGCCCTGGCTGAGAGCTGCTAAGCCTCAAATGCAGCCACAGGCAGGGTGCATGTGAGGCAGGTCCACTTTGGATGCTATGAGTACAGCATGTTTCCTCCAGAGGGCAGGAGGCTAAACTCCAGATGTTCTCTGAGCTAAGAGGCAGCCTGGTACACTCCTCTTCCCACAGTCCCTCATTTCTGTGCAAAGCTTTAGTTATCCGAGTGCGTAATTCACTGCCATTAAAGCGTTTTCTTTCATGTGCTTTTCAAGACGGCAACAGAAAATTATCACTTCTTTATTTGCACAGGTATGTTAAAATAGGATTTCATTTAACTTAAAAAATAACCCAAAACCCCACCCCCACCCCCAAAAAAACCCTCAAACAAAAAAGCCCAACAACCAAACCCCTAAAACCAGCCAAAAGTAGGGGGTTTGTCTGTGATGAAAAAGATTCCCAACACCACAGCTCCAAGCAGTAGAAAAGCCATATTGCTAATGAACTAGTGGAGTCCTTTAGTTAGTATGTTTAATCATGACAGAGCCATCTACCAGCATCTCTACTAAAACTGTACTTTCCTGAAAAGCCCTGTCAAGCTCAGCATCTTTACAAGAGCCTTGGAACGCCAGTGCTTCTCTTGCATTCCTCTGACCTTTCTGCAACCCAAATACAGCTATTCCTACCCCACTGAACTTTTAAATACATTTGATGTCAGCTACGTTTGGAGACAATATTTAAAGCTATTGATTAGCATCAGAGATAGTTCCTACCCTCCCCAGTTCCCCAGGATTGTTTGCCCTTTTTAAATGGAGTAGGTTTAGATAAAGTATGTGGTTTTGGCATGCACATTATGAAGGAGATACTATTTAATATATCCTCCATTAATTCAAGTAGGAGAGGTTGGCGTATCTTATCTATTCATAAGAGCTGTCGGTGTATCTTATCTATTCATGAAGCTGAAATGAAAGAGGATTTAGAGCTGGATTTGAAGACATCAGGGTATGTAAATTTAAGAGGGAGAAACATGCCCACCATGAGTCTGAATACAGCCATGTTTATACCAAGCTCATTTATTCTTCAGAAAAAAATTGATAGCTGATTTTTTATAATAGACTTCAGATAATGCCACAAAATCATACAACATGAATGTGGTTTATTTATTGTTGAATGTATAAGAAATCAACCTCTGTTTCAAAATGGTGTGGTTTTGTCAGGCTCCTCTGCCCCGAACAAATCTCTGAAAGCATCTCAAGTGGGCAAAATAATCAGCTCTGACCATTTTATTTCGATTCCTGATTACTTACTTTTTCACATGAGAAAATGCTTTTGAATGACATGTTTAGCTTGTGTAAGGGAATGGAAGCTCCATTCCTGCAAAATGTGAAGGTTTCTTGGTTTGCTATTCTTGTTTTGTGCACACCACAACCTACAATAGATGTATGTATAGAGTTTTCTGTTTTCTTTCCTGTTGGGTTTCTACTAAATGGAGGCATCATTTTTGGTACATCCTCTGGACTAAAAGTCTTCTGGCATCAGTGAAATAAAGCAAAAGGGTACATAGTGCCCTATCCTCAATGAAGTTGTGATAATTAGCTTTTGAAGCTTTAAAATTTGGGGTTTGTTCATTGGTTGGGGTTTTTCCTTCTTTTTTCTTTGCTATGGTTTTCCTTCTCATATGCCTTCCTTTTGGTCAGAAGTTCAGTATTTTTAACATCATTCTTTTAACAGCCTTTTGATGAATTATATCAAATGGAAGAAATCACTTTTCATGTGTTACAGGAAATAGAGGCACTTCCACTAGAGTTTGGAAGAGCACTAGGGAAATCCCTGCTCAGAGTACCAGGATGCTGTGGCTGAGTCCCAGACACCAACCTACTTCTCAATGCTGCCTGGCAGTGCCATGCCTGCTGTGTGGAAAGGAGGTAGCACCAACTAGTCCCTCTTGGTTCTTATTTCAGTGGTAACAAGCTGTTGAAAACAATGAATGTTGTTTCTGCAGCCAAGTGGTAGAGCAGGAGACTTCTGAGTTAGAGGCGGGAGTCACTTGTACAATAGTCCGCGAGGGCTTGCAGCACGTTAATTCAGCTCCTGGCAGGCTTCAGGCTGCTTAGAAACCCCAAAGGGAACCGATAATCATCCTCTCCTCCTCTGAGAGGAGCAGCAGACTGAAACAGGAGAGGTGAAATGCTCTGATGATGACAGAAAGTGGTGGCTGTGGGAGGGCTGCCAGATGCTCCTCAGGGACAGGAGGAGCCTGTGTGCACCTTGCAGGGTATGCACAGTGAGCCTGCAGCATCCAGAGGGCTTCTGTGTGAGGCGTGCCATCTTACTAACCTTACTGCAGCCCAAGCAGTCTATCCTCATTAATAGGTGGGACTTAAGGAGACCCATATGTGCACCAGCCCTCACTTTGTATTTAGCTGAGTGGCAGAGCTCATCCAGGTAAGACACTGGGAAAAACCTTTCTGTGTAGCAGAGGAGAAGCTGGACTGGATTGTGCAGGCTTTAGGAGAAGCTTTGATGCTGGAGATTTTTAAAGACAAGTTGGACAAACCTTGCCCAGAAATAACCTCATAGGTGATCCCGCCTTACAGCAGGGGTTAATTTGGATGATTTATCACAGTTCTTTCCATCCCCTTTTTCTTTGTTTTTGTTTTTGGGTTGTTTTTTTGTTGGTTTTTTTTTGCACTGTTTCTTCGGTCTGTAAAGATGTGTAAGTGCAGCACCTACAGTAGCTATGTCCTTTCCCAGTGGTGCTGGCAGCATAGACATGTTATGACCTCCCTTTTCCCTATTAACCTTCTTTCATTTTAGCCTGTGCTGATGTACTCTCCCAAATAGAAGTGGTCTTTGGGGGATGTAAGTAAAAATTATGCATAGGTATAGCACAGGAGGCATGGACCAGAAGGGTGTTGAAATCATTGTCCCTCTGGGTTAAGCCACTTACATTGTAGATCAGGCATTTTAAGTCATTAAAAACAAATACTGATTTCTGCCTGTGCTGGAATAAATAACTTTGGATAGAAAATGCTGTACAGAGAATAGACTGACTAAAAATGATTTAGATTGTAACTGAACACTCCTTGCACCTTCTGGAATAAACAAAACAGACCAAACAAACCAACCCAGAGCGTGTGTAATCTGTGGACACAATGAAAGGCTGAATTAGCTTTGCATAGCCAGAGGGCACAACAAACCTGCGTGGCTTCCCTTAAGTTTTCATTCATGCTTGGCAAAACTCACAGCACAATATGGTACATTTTCACTGTCAATTTCCAATGGATATTGCTTTTAGAGTGACTCATTCCTTATTTGTGTTCTTTTTGTGGCTCCTGACATATTCCACATTTCAGTAGCTTGTAATGTGAATATACGCAGACTTAAAGGTTGGTGCTTTTAGCTGTTTTCTTTGAACTGTTAAGGGTTTATAAGTCCTAAGAAGCCATACATCCAGCATGTCCAAGAGTGAGACCTGCAACTGAAGAACCATTTTGCCTGAATAAAGTGAGTAGGATTTGACTTGAGATCTCAGTGTGCTACAGCTGAACTTTGCCTTTCTCCTTTCCTCAAGATGTTTGTGTTGAATACTGCAGGGATTTGTGCTGTTGTTTTTTCAGAGCTCTGGGGTTTTAGCGTGTGAGATAACCAGCTTGATAAACTTTCCACACAGGAGCATCTCTGTTTTTCTCACTGCTATTTATACAGAAAAAATGCAGCATTGGAAACAGCACTTTTGCTGCATGACTTGTTTCAGCTGAAGTCCATATCCAAGAAGTCCTGATGCGGTGTACTGCTGTGTACCTTCTTCCTGGATCTCTGTGTGGGTAAACGTGAACTGTGTCTGTAAGGGGCTTAGCACAAACAAACTTAACTCTGCCCATTTTCCGCCATCTTACAAAACTTATGAACTTCTCCCAGATAAAAGAATTCAGCATGAGCTCCCTAGCCTGTCTTAGGGCTATGCATGAACTTTAAGCTCCCATAAATATAACAAAGTGTGGGTTTCCAGGAAAGGGAACCATTAATGTGAGGGACTGATGTCCCTCAGTCTTGCCTGGAGAAGCTTTGCATTTGGCAACACTGGGTACTAAATCTGTGCTAGTTCTCCAGTTGTCATCAAACTACTCTTCTACCTCTATCCTTTTCCAGATGTTCAAGAAGAAAAGCTACATTTTATTCTTGCTGTCAGGTGTTTGACAGTGCTGCTGCTTTTTAAATAAATACAAAAGTTAAGATCTTAAATCACTGATAAAGTATAAATACACTTTTAAACCGCATTTGAGTAGAGTTGCTGTTGCTCACCTGCCAGGGCTCTTACTGGAGCTTGGCTCTCCCTTGGCTGAATGTTTCAAGGAGCTTGCTTTGCTCCCCCATACTTTTCAGGTGTTTTGGTATTTCTGGAAATGCAGCTCTTGTGTCTGGGTTCTTGGGAGAGATCTCTCTCTCCCATGTGCTGCTTGTGGTTTGTCCACAAACAGACCATTGGTTGTTTTATGGCTGAATTGCCTGCCCTTTATCAGCAGAAGTTTTAATGTTGTTTTCAATAGAAGGAGGATCAGACCTTTAACAGTTCAAGTTTTTATGTGCTTCCCTTATTTTAGGGCATCTTATTATACATTTTTCCTAGGGTCCAATGAGCAAATTGAGTTTGGTGATAGAGGCCAGGCTTTGTAGGCAACCTGTAGCCTTATGAATTGTCCCAGATATACTCCTCTGCTCCTTGCAAATCCAGAAAGCAGCCAGCTCGTGAGGGATTTCTAGTGATGAGCTGGGAGAGAAGGCAGTTTTGCATATCCACAAACAGGCATTGCAAACACATTATACTGCAGTATATCCTGTCCTTTTTTGTTCCTGAGGGAAGAGAAGTGCCAGGTAAAAACTGTGCTTTAGAAACAGCATTCCTGATTTTCTGATGGTGAATTTAACTTTTAGTGGTGCATGAGGCACAACTTCAATTATGCTTCTCTGAATCATCTTAAACTGGTTTCATTTCCAGCGATCTTCAGGTATCAGCTGCTTGGAGATGCGCTTTGGTCAGAGATGCCCTCCAGAAAACTTCCCACCAACTTCAGGGTCCAGCAGAAGAGTCTGGAGTTAGCATGGTCAAGCCACCCTCAAGAAATGCCTCTGTCTTTCTCCTAACTATGAAGAAAGCAAAGACAATCTCATACATGGATTTGAGTGAGGGGAATCCAAGCTCCCACCTACAAACTGAGCAAGGAAATCTATTTTCAGCTATCTGAAAATGCGTCTTTTCTGAATCCATATTTCTGAGTTAACTACTGCGTTCCCTTCTGATTTGGTTTTTACATTGCATAGACCTCTGGAAAAATATTATCTATATAGACTTGCCAAGCTTTATTCTTTCCTTTCATGTCACCAGGTGATGTATTGGTGTTTGATCTTCAGGGGGGTTTTACAGCATGAGTTTACTCCTTCTAATAAAACAACAGTCTGGAAATGAATGTTAGTTATATTTTAGATCATATGTTTTATCTGGTTGGCAGAGTAATGAGACAGAAGGAATATGACAAGGAAGGCAGTTGTTTACTGTAATTTTCCTGCAGACCAATGCAACTAGAGTTGTTAAGCACAGCTTTACCGCAATTAGGTTGGATGGGATGGTTTCGCTTTCTTTTCTGTGCAATTATAGCTTAAACAATGGCATGAAAAATTATTCACCAGCAGAAGGAATGCTATAAGGGGGCTGTGGCAAGTCACTTAGTCCTGAGCATAGAATCATAGAGTGGTTTGGGTTGGAAGGGACCTTAAAGATCCATATTGCAATAATCTGTATTCATTTGCCTTCCCTACCACCTGTCTGCTCTCCCTGTGCTAATCTGTCCTTGTGGTTTTAATTCATTTTTGTTCACAGATGCTCACGTGGTTGTTCCTTGCCCTTGCTCTCTTTCCTAATAGAATCATAGAATCAACTAGGTTGGAAAAGACCTTAAAGATCATCAAGTCCCACCATTATCCCAGGATGAGCTACGTACCTGGTGATGGATAATCCCTGCTCGGGCTCCCACTGCCTTCAACATGACCTTGTTTTCACCTGATTTTCCTAGAGGCACAGATACTCAGGCAAGTACTAAGGTGACAGAGAGCAAGTGCCACAGTGCTGGGCTCTGCTGCCCTCCAAGCTGTGCAGAGCAGCCTCTTGGGCAGGACCTGGCAAGCAGTGGACCTTGCTGAGTCTCTGTGCTGATGCCAAGAGGAGAGGCACTCTCCTGCAGCCTGCTTTAAACCCTAAAGCAGTGAAGTTGTCTCTGTCTATGAGCATGACTGCATGCAGGAGAAAGGAGGGAAGAGGCAGCATGACTTAGCAACAGGGTATTTAAACAAGCAATGCTGCATCAGCATTGTGATTCTGCTAGAGTGATTATAAGATCAGCCCTTATAAAAAAAAAAAACCAACCAAAAAACTACTTTAAGAAAGAAATTCAAAATTAGGCTTCATGCTGAGGCCATGTATTTAGGATATCTCAGAGTCAGGAACCAGCACACAACGTGGTAGTGGGTGTCAGGAGTGGTTTCCAAATGTGGAGTGTGTTGGAGCAGGAGCTGTCTGCCACTCCAATGCTGATGTGCCATGGATAGTCAGCCCTGTCTCAAACTGGGCTGCTGGAAAAGAGCAGTCACAGTACCAGGGAAGGTTTAATCATCTGTGACAAAAATAGGCATGGGAAGGTGTCATGGTTTAAGCCCTGCCACGCAGCCCACTCACTCACCCCCCACCCCTTCCTCCCATCAGTATTATCAGTGCTGTTCCCAGACCAAAAGTCAAAAACACAGCACCACACCAGCCACTAAGAAGGAGAAAAATGACTGCTACTGCTGAACCCAGGACAGTATGTGAAAGAAATCAGACAAGGGGGATTTTATTTACATTACTGCCAGTTAACAGTATGGGGCAAAGAAAGAGAAAGCAGCAACTTCACCTTCACACTACTGTAGTGTTATTTGTTTCCTTTAACTTACTAGAATCATATAGAAATAATGTTGCCCAGTCATTAATACCATTGAAAGTTAATTCATACATGGGATCGATTTTTCAACTGCATAAAATGATATAATATCTGTTGCAGATAGGACTGGATATTCAAAAGGTGGAGACTCTTTTGAGAATAGGTGGCCTTGGGAAGGTTCAATATTTTGTGATTAATAGCTCTCACATTTTACTCACGAGTGCTTCATTCTTAGATCTGAATAAGCAGTTCAGACCTTGTGCAAATGAAGAGTGTTCCCAGTAAGTGTGTATATTTACAGTGCATTTCATGTGTAAGAGCTCCAACCAACTGAAGTACTAAACTTCTTTCAATCAGTTTTTGAAAAGGATTGAGATACACATGAATTCATGTTACGGGTTTTCACTCCTGGTCTTTATGTTGTATGTACCCGTAAACTCATGTATGCAGCCACAAAAAGCCCCAACCCTGAAACAAACCACAATTCTCAGGAGACAGTCACACACTTGAAAGAGGAGGTGATTGCTTTTAGAGGTATGTCTATCAAAAGCAACATTGGCTAGATTCCTTCTACACAGACTTTTGTATTAGATGGGTAAGTATCTTGAAAAGTAGCCCATGGTAATAGCGATAAATGTGTTGGAAGGGTGGTGATGCACATTTTATCCACCTATTTTCTGGCTGTAGCGTGATGGGAATTGGGATTTCCCTGTTATCCTGACTTTCCCCTTTGCAGTGGCTAATGCAGAAGAGCTGATACTCTAGTTAGCTTTTTGTTTTGTTAATGGTTATCTCTTCATTTTTCTGTTAGTGAAAGTTGACAGGTGGGATTTTACCTATAGGCAGCCTATAACTCACAGGACTGGCGTAATCATTTAGAGGAGAGTAGTGGAGTGAAATGGATGAGACTTTTGTTTAGACAGGGATTCTGTTCCTAGCTCTGCCTAAAGTGACCCTGCACAGCCTTTCCAAGCCTCCTGTATTTTATCTCTGGCATGAGTGGATTGATACTTGCTTTCCTCATAAAGTACGAAGATGGAGCTGTGCTTAGGAATAAACTATCTGAAGTGTCAGTATCACTAGGTGTAATCAGGGGAAGAAGTAAAAGTAGGACTCCTGGGTCCCCTCCAAGCCTTTCCCTGGCTAGCGAGGCACATTAGCAATCCCAGCTGCTCTTCCAGTAAGTGCTAGGGTTTGCTGGGTTTATTCAGTTGTTTTTATAAATGATGGAGGAGCCACAGAAATGTGCATAGGATGGATAGGTGAAGTCTCTTTAAAAGAAAAAGTGTATGAAAACCAAGATTCTTAGTTTTTCAGTGAGTGGATTTCACACAGTACCACACCACCTCTCTCAGTCCACTCTGCTGGACTCTCTTCTTGCCAGAATCTGAATTCTTACTATGAATCCTAGAAATATAACAGGCTTTTAAAGTCATTTAGGTTGGAAAAGACCTTTAAGATCATGGAGTCCAACCATAACATATGCTGTTGAAACAGTGCAGTTTTTACTGCCCTTATTTCTAGAAGTAGATGCTGGTCAATGTAAAGGGTGAAATGTTTCCCAAAGCATGCACACATTTGCATTCGATCTGAAAAAAGAAAACAAAATTAAACTGAGGCTGATTGATCAAGGTAAACATCATATGGCTAAGGTAGAAGGTTTGATTTACTAGGAATTTTGAAAGACCAGAATCTCCATAATCACTTCTTTTTGGTACTACAGATGGCATCCAGAGAATCTAGCCTGCACACAACAGGAATGTCGGAATGAAAGGTTTTACTATTTCAGGTTTTTATCAGTTCTGTTTCATCTAGAAATATTAATGGAGTTCAGATGTAATTCGGTGGAGTCCCATGTATAAACATTTCTCTGCTGTCTGCATTAATCCTCAGCTTTAATGTTCCTCATCGGTTCAGCATGTATAGGAAACTATTTCAGAGAAGATAATTTTTAGCTCCGCTCAACTCTTTTTGTGCGCTTGCTTTTGTGTTTGATTGCTCTGTGTTTATGTCCAGATTTTCTCAGATCCTTTTGTATGGCAGTTTCCCTGGTTTGGATGTGTCTTTCAAACCAAAAAAGGCAAAAGAACCTAGATTAAAGAGAGTTGAAGGTGTGACGTTTAAACCTCTTTAAATCTTACCCGTTTGTGGTTGAAAAATATTCAAGTGTAGCAACTTTGTTAGAGTCTAGGGTAAACAATCACTCCACAATGAGAACAATGAGATTAATTATGAGATTAATTATGTGTTTTAATGCAACTAAAATGTGTATACGTATGCTCAATACACCACATACTAGAAAGCTTACTTGGGATTTCATGTACTGCATTTTGAGCAAAAGTTAGATTTTGGTTTGCTTGAACATCACTTCCCTGCCCTGGTCTCCTATTTTATTATCACCCCAGTCCTGGGTCCTTGATATTCTGACACCTGCTGGGTCTCAGGTTGAACCCAGTTATTAGTCCATATCTTGTTGCTAATTTAAATCAAAATACAGATTGCTTAGAGAGAAATTAAGCAATCTTTTCAGCCTCTGAGCACAGCCCCCTGGGACAGCCAGGGACAGCTGTAAAGTTCTTCTTTTTAAGAAGTTCTGGTTCATGTCAGCTGAGAAAGCTCTCAGTAAACAAATGAATAATTGATTGCTCAGCTTTCACATAGCTACTGCGTTTCTGGGCTCACATGACTCATTTGTGAACCATTCCTGTCATCCTAATGCCATAACATTGGAGAAATGATGATTGTTTCTTGGAGGATTCTTCTGTGGACATAGTTGCCAAGACCAAAGCTGTAATGGTTTGTTATTATGACCTTTGTTATTCCATTAGGCTCAATAGCTTTAAAAAAAATGATGTGTGCATACTTTAGGAAAGTTTTTACCCTTTACATTGACCTGACATCATAGTTTATGCTACAAAATGTATTAATGACAAAGTACTGTTTTCATGTCAGGAGGACAAATTTTAACAGCTATAATCTGCCCTTAGTCATCATAAATACAAATGTATTGGTAAAACAGACCTTGTTAATGCAGCCAAGACAAATGCTGGACCATATTTCAAATCAATTGAAGCACTGGTCTGTACACTCTATGATATTTTTGTGTAGCTTCAAATATATTATAATCAAACCACTGTTAATGTGCGTTTTCCAGTGGGTGTTGTAGAACAGTAACGACCCATCAGATACAAACAATCTAAGTCATTTTCCTCTATTATTTAAAAAGTCTAAATGTCTTTGAGGATATGGAAGGGCATAGGGAGCATTCCATTAATATCATTTTGATGGTTTTTTAATACTTGAAAAGTCAACAGTACAAAATCTTGTAAGCATGAAAGTACTTGCAAATTGCTCCCATACAGTAAACAGTTTAATTTGCAATCAATTCTGTGCATTATAGTTAACTGAAGTACCATATTCAGTACTCCCTGCTCACTGGACTGGTGATATAAAGTAGGCTCACTATTTTCAATTGCTCTAGCACTTCAAAGCTGATAGGCTGTATTCAATTGCTCCCTCCTGGTTCTGCTTCCATAAATTCATTAACTATATGCAAAAGGCTGTCATAACTATGTGCATTTGCTCTCTTCCTCTGCTTACACCCTTTCTTGGGTACACAGGTCTCTCAGGATGCAGAATGGAACCCTGGAAAAAGCTATGAAGCAAAAAGACTGCCTGCTTTCTCCCAACTCCTGTTCTTTTTTCTACCTAGCATCTCAAGAACTCTTGTTGCATGGGTAGACCTACTCTAAGAGGTCCTGTGGAAATGTGTGAGAAACTCTTGGTCTCTGTTTTTCCAGTGTCTTTCTGGAGGGAACTGCCTATCATTGTACTATCTCTAACACCAGCATGCTTCCAACACAGTTGAGTCTCTCTTTGTGGAGGCTTTGCTGTAAGGCATTCATACAGAGAAAGGAAACAATGAACTTTCGGAACTCTCATAGATTTGCAAGGAAGTAGAACTGGTGCAAATCTCGGTATTTGTGTCTGGGGTTGGGGCAAAGGGAAGTTTCTTCACTGTGCTTGCAGAAGATGTTGAGCCCACCAAAGAGGTGGTTAGAGGAGAAATACACCAGAAGGTCTCACTCCTGTTAATGTTACTGAATAAATATCTGTATCACTTAAAATGACACTGCAGCAAGACAAGATTGAAAATATTTGTCCTGTCCAGGATGTAAGCTGAGGAACAGGTATTTACTGCTATAAAAAGTGATGAGGAATTCTTAATGTTGGGGAGCAAGAAGAAAGCTAACTCAGAATCTCTCTGCAAGGAGAAAACTTCCAGTACATGTTGTTATCCCATGCAAATAGGTAAGAGCATATTCAGAGACTCATCTTTCTGGTTTTGGACCTAAATCCTTCTGGAAAACAGCATGTGTCTTAGGAATCCTGGATGCAAAATGATCATGCTTCTGCTTGGTGCTGTTTAACTGCTGAATTAATCAAGTACAATTGCTTAAGGCCCTGAAGGGAAGGATGTAATAAATCTTCGGAGTATTTGTTCTGGTTTATGGCTGGGAGAAGCTGCATAACATTAAATCAGATGTTATAAACATTTGCAGTGGCACATTTTCCTTACTCTGGGCATTGTGGCATGAGTCTTGAGAAACTAACGAGGTTCTATCCTGAGGGCTGGATGCGTTTCTTATTATTGACAATAGGCATTGCTTTGCAAGGGGTGGCATTGGGCCGGGTTGCTGAGTTGTACGCCCTGCGCTGTCTGGTAGAGGGCAGTCGGACACAGCAAACGGTGCTGGGATCCCGGCTCCGGGCTGAGCTTCCTGCCTGCTTCCTGGCTCCCCTATTTCCAAGTAAACTTTCACTTCATTGGAGAGACAGAGATTGATTCATTGTACCTGGGCTCTGATGGTCCTCCGCAGTTGGACAAATAGCTGTTGGTATTCTGGAGCTTCTCCTTCGTGCTGGGAGCAGGAACTGCAGAGACATGTAGCAGCCAGCTGGAAAAGAATTGTCCTACCTTGATTATGAGTTGAAATGAAGCTGCCTGGAGTTGTTTTCCTCACCGCAGTGGGGAACTGCCCCAGCACACTGTGCTGAGCAGAATGTGTGCTGTTCTCATGTGCACAGCACATCCTGCCTTCTGGGACCTCAGTTGCTGGAAGCAATACGAGGAGGCAGATCCTCTTTCCCCAGGAAAGATGTGTGCCTGCCCTCCCGCAAAAGGGCCTTTGTCCCTGCTTCAGGAAACAGTGAGCTGAGTTCTTGTCTCCTTATTTACAAGTACCTAAACAAGCTGTTTTGCACCGTGCTTGCTCATTGCATGCATTGCTCGAACCCTTTGAGGCTGCTTAGGCCCTTTACAGTGTAAATGGTGTCAACCCAGATGAGGGGCCAAGGCTGGACCCCTTTTGTTGCAGGGAGGGAAAGGTAAGCTGAAGTGTCTGTTCCTTCTGCTCCAGCCAGTGAAGGGTGAGGAGCTGCTGCTTCAGCCCCAGCCTCCCTCTGCAGCAGTCGCTTGCTGACTTGCTGGGTGAAGGGCTGTGATTATTGCATTGCCCTGGTAGTCCACTGCCTTAGACCTGGTGCCATAAGCTGGTGGTAGTTGATGCTCTGAGATCAATGCCAGAACCATGAAGGCCTGGGCTGCTCCTCAGGGAATACCAACCCCTATAGTACAAGGTTTTCTCCTTGCTCAGATGTTTGAGAGCCTCTGGATGATGGGAGGATGCAGCTGCTTGAATTGCTGGAAAGGGTCACTTGAGAAATGGATGTAAAACCTGTGTTTCAGAATTTGAGCTTTTATTGTTCCACTAGTTTAAAGGAAGGTAGAAGATGAAAAGCAACCAGGTTTTTGTGGTTGGGAAGGAGCTGGTGATCCCAGTATAAATCAGAGTGTTGTCAAAAGTCTGAGCCTGCAGCCAGCCTGAAAGGAGAAGTGAGCTGCCCTGTTTACCTCAGGGCTATTCAAAAAACATCAGTGCTGCCTCTTGGCTTACTGCTGAAAGGTGTAGCCATTACTTTGAGCATTTTGGTATTCCATGGCCACGTTGTTGGCTGCAAGGTGTATGGTGGGCTGGGCAACCAGAGAAAAGCATCTGCTGTCAAGGCTGAGGTACTGCTCACCCATCTCCTTGGACTGCAAGCACAGGACCCATGGGATTGCCTTGCCTATACCAATATCAGATCTAGTCCCAGTGCTTTTGCATGTGCTGGGCCATCTCACCCAGCTTCTGTGGGCTCCCCAGACCTACACAGGGGCTGCTTCACTCTCACTGGCAGTGTATCAACAGATAAAGCATCCATGCTTTAAAAATGCAGCTGAAAACATGAACAATGCAGGACAGAGCTGCATGTGGGAGCTCTTCTGCCTCACATCTTGCAGTGACTGCAGTGTAAAGCATATCCCCGGAGCTGCACAGCACAGCAGCTGCCTGCCACAAGGGCCTTGCAAGCACCCTGGCCAGCCAGCTGTTTCCCAGCTGGAGTTGGAATCTCATTAGGAAAGTGCTCCCTGCTGATGGGCGTTTACTCATCAGAGTGATATTTGTGTCATGTTTCCTATTGGGTTGGTGAGAGCATGGTTCATAAGCATCTGGATGTGCTTGGGCAGCAGAGGGACCGTCCCCTCTCTGGCAGCAGTGGCTGGGCAGGAGCTGCAATGCTGAAATACCTCAGAGTTTGTCTATTGCAGCCTCACACCCAAACAAATACATTCCCAGCTCTGGTGCATGCAGTGCTGGGGATGCTGCTCGTGCCCATGGGCTCCCATCTCTCTGCTCCCCTGTGCCTGCCCTGGCATCTGGACTGCTTGGACCACACGTGTGCATCTCATACATGGTGCCTGGGTCATGAGAGCTCAACACTGCCCTGGTTTTGTTTGCAACAGCTGTGGAGAGCACAAGGCCACAGCACAAAATATAATCATTTTTTTATTAGAACATTTCCTGGGAAGCCTTTTTTTTTTTTTTGCCTTTTTTTCCCCCTCTTTTTCCTTCTGTAATGTTGCTTTAGGTTTTAAGAAGTGAGGAAGGAAAATGACAGTCTAGGGAAAACAGATCGGTGGGACCATGTTGTATAACACTAAAACAAAGGGGCATTCAACAAAATTGGAAGGTGGCAAATTCAAAACAGATCAGAGGAAGTACTTTTATATGTGTGTCCAGGCTGAGGAGCTCCCTGCCACAGGAGACAGCGATGCCAGCAATGCAGTGGGTTTTGGAAAGGGCTGACATTTGGATGGGCAGCATGAATGCTGAGACCTACTAAAGTTGAGAGAGGGTGCATTGTATTAACTGGGTAGAAATACTAAGTTTTAAGGCAAAAGATGAACTCTGATTGTCACAGTCTGGATCTGAAGTGGGACAGGTTACCTCAGCACCTGGTGGGGCTCCAGGAGCAGATCTGAACATCCCTGAGACAAAACAGTGGCAACGAAGAGAGCCTGTGACAGCACCGAAGTATGAGCACAGGTCCCCTGAGTGCTAGCCATGAGGCCACCCCCCCTCTCACAGCCAGGCTCTGGCTTTCAGAGGTGTTCTTCATATGGACAAGGTGAGCAGGGCTTGGCTACAAGCACTCTAGTCTTGCCTTTGGTGAGGAATCGTAATCATGTGCTAAGAAACTTGGGGTTTACCCCTCTGCTTCAATGCTGCTATAAAATAAATCTCTTTGGAGATATTCATGATAGTTAATGGAAGTCTTGAACAGAGGGGTTTTTTCCCTCCTACTGACTTAATAAAATGTATTGCTTTTTCTCTCAGGTATTTTTATGTTAGCAGGCAGTGGCTGCTGGTGGAGGAGAACCCTTTCTAAGTGCTATGAAATGACTCTGGATGGAGGCCATCTAGCTAGCCACTGACCTGAGGCCCAAGCAAAACTGAAATGTAATGCTTGTCCTGATGGTCACCATCCTGGGCCAGGAAAACCGGGAATGTGTTTGGATCAGGGAAAAGCAATGTTCTCCCCTTATGATTGTCTGCTTCATTGTATGTCTGTTAAAACAATACTTTTGGACTCGCTCTTAGATTTGCTTTAAGAAAAGGGAGAAAATGAATATGAATGGAATGGAACTGATGCTCTGGGCTTGACAGGCATAGCACAGAAACCAGTCCCCACAGACTTGATGCTAAAAGTCACACTGAATGTCTGGATCCAGGGCTCCTGGCAGATCATTTTTCCATCTGCTTGGGAAAGTCACCACCGCAATCTCCCAACAGCTGACATGGGGATGCAGCCAAAGCTTCCTTCTGGCAGCCTGCGCCAGCAAGGGCTGTGGGTGCCGGCCACCATCGGGATCAAATGTTGTCAAACTCCCCCCAGAAAAATACTTGTGAGTGCAGGAAAGGAAAAGAAACCATTTTCCTACCTGCTGAGATACATCACTGCTGTGGTGGCAGTGAGGCAAGGGGTTCAGTGAGCTTAGCCCTGATCAGGACATCTCCACAGCGCATGTGCTGTCCAAACATGCTGCTGCAGCACCAGGAGGGCATGCGGGCTGGAAAGATGATATTCACCGCAGGGATATGCAGCAGCAGTAATGGAATAAGAGTTTTCTGTGCCTTAGTGCTGATGTGCTTCACCTATCACAGTCTCAAATCCAAACAAAGAAAATCCTGGCTCTGGTGAAGCAGCAAACAGAACCTGCCTCTTCCTTCTGCTCTGCAGAAGGCAAAGGAAGTTATCTATTAGCTGATCTAAGCTAAGACTTTAAGTACAAAGAATCTTTGCATCATCCCCATTTTAACTCTTGCAGAAAGCACACCCTTTCTTCTCCAGCAGATAATTTGTGCATGTGGCATGTTTTCTTTGGAAATGACTTGTGCAGTGCTGGATTTTGATTCCTTTTCTCTGCAGCCTGCCAGGTTTTGTGCTCTTTTCTAATTGCCCTTCACTTAAACAGCTTGTCCTGGCTGCCGTGCTATTGTTCTGCACACATGTGCTATTGCTGCTATTGCTACCTGACTGTTTGTCTTTTGATTCCATGTGGCTTGAAGATTAAGCCTCAATGAGCAGCGCTGTTAAATTCACATGAGTTTTCCTCATCTCTCTGCCTGGCAGGTGACTTTGGCATCGTTGTGCTCTATGAGGCTACGTATGCACTTAGGAAGTTCATAGGGTTCTAAGCTCTCCTTTCCTGGCAAATGATCTGTAAACATGCTCTCAAAGCCAAGCAGTTGATTTCCCTGTTGTCCTCAGGGCCACACGCTGAGGATCAGCTGTGTGCCACGTTTTCTTCCCCCTTCAGCATAACAGGAGATTTCAAGGGGGTGAATTGTCATCCATTGTTGGATACCAGTTCTGTTGGCTTTCCTTCTCCCCAGAAAACAGCCGACAGGAAAGTAATTACAGGAGCAGATGTGGCTTGTGACGTAAATGTTACTTCTGGCCTTTTTTTTCCTTTAAGTAATCCAGCAGGGTGATTCCAAAGCAGCAGTGAGACGCATGCCTATAGTGGTGATTTCAAGCTTTTCCTTGGCTCAGGCAGGTCCAGGGACAATTTGAAATACCTTAAAAGACACGTTTTCAAATGAAATTATCAAGTAAGTCACATTTTCAGAGCAGCTTCAATATATGTATCCTGCATAACTGCCTGCATGAATCCCTTCATCCTATCCGCTGGCTTACTAATATGTGTCCTCAGTAAGATACTGAAGTGTAATTACTTTGGAGTAACAAATCAGTGAGTATTTTCACATTTCTCTTATAGGCAAGTTGATTCCATAGTCTTGACATAAAGCTGAATTAAACTATTTAGATCTTTGAAATCACCTTGTTTTCGGGATGTCATGTAATTTGTTCTGAATCAGATGCAGCTGTAACAGACATTAACTCCTGATGAACTCACCTGGCAACATCTACCTGAAGCTCACACAGAAAATGGATGCAATGGCTGTTACTGAGTGGTGACCTGTCAGCTGGTGGCTGGGCCAGGAGTGACAGGTACACATCTCATGTGGGGTCTGGTATCAATGCACATCCCAGGAACAGAGAGAGCTTGCCTATAGCTCACCTTGTCACTGCACAGCATCCTGGGGTCCCTCTCCCTGCCTGCAGACAGTAGTAGCAGGCATTGTGCCTTCTCAAGGCCACAGTTAAGACCGTGAATCTTCATTTATTTCATACCCTTTGCTGGCAAAGGTTTTGCTTTCGTGTTCTAGAGGGCTGGTTGAAGAAAGCATGCTGGCAGGAGTGGCCATCAGTGTGCTGCAGCTCTGAGTGACACCTATATATGAGGGCTGACTTCATCTCATGTTAAGTTATTCATATGCTCTTATTTCTGGCCAGAAAAAACATTCTAAATCTTGCCCTGCTTCATTACCAGTTCCCACCCAGGGACTTCTTTTCAATGTCGCCAGGCTTCCTAGCACCTCACCACAGGGACCAGTGGGGACACAATAGCTCTGGAGTATTTATTTCATTTCACTTTTCCTCTCCACTTGGCCAGCAGCCAGCAGAGATGTTCTTTGCAAAGATAATAGTTTCAACTTAATCATTCACCTCTTATGTGTCTAAAAGGAGTTAAGGGGACTGGAAGTTTCCAAGAAAAATAAATGAACAGAACTTGTTTGAGGGGGCCTCCTTAAGGCTGTTTTATTGATTAAAAGAAAGGGAGAAGCAGCAAGCTGTTCCTGCACATCACCCGTGCCCTATTTATTTCTTTAAATGCCTCTCTAAATGTGGATGGGGAGTTGTGAACAGAAGGATTATGAAGTGTTTCCCTTTGCGAAGGGATTTGCAGTGTGTTTGGAGAGACGGCTCCAACGTGGAATTCTTGTCATGTTCATGTTGAAGCTTGCAGAGCTGGCTCTGACTTTGGGGGAATCCATCCTAGGCCTGCATGTGAGTGACAAGCAAAAATGCACCCATTTATTTGGTTTTGGTTGTATTTAAGGGGACTGTAACCCTGTCTGATGCCTTTTGGGGGTTGGTCATCTTTGTCACAGCCTAAAGGTCTGATGTGTAAGAAGCTGGAGGACCCAGTCCCTTAATGATGGATATCACTGTGTTGTCTCTAGTTAAGCAGCCACTATCACCAATTTCTTTTGGAATTAAGGCCTTTGTTTAAGCCATAAAAAAGCCAAACACCTTCCTTACACCTGCCCTGGCTGAGGGACAGTGATTAAAACCCCATATCTTATTCACTCAGATCTCCTGTCCACAGAGCTGTTGAAAAAATGCATGTCTTTGGGAACTGTTGATAAAAACAAAAGGTTTCTCTTTCAACAGCATTTCACACTTTCCAGTTTCACTGAAAACCTGAAAAATGGGATGTTTTTGGTGAAGAAGCAAGAGAAATCCCTGCTTGCTTGTAGTTGGGGATGTACTAAGACAGCAGCAATAGGCTTGAATCTGAGGAATGAGCTCCTGAATCATACGACTTCAGGGGAATCTGGACTTTCATTTAACCACTAAACCAAAAGCAACATTACAGTTGAGCCTAAATCATCAGAGCGTGCCCTGAGAAGAAACACATGCTGGAAAGCCTGGAAGGGCCCAGTGGATTGTCCTGGTCTCAGGGCAAGGAATGGACAGTGGGAGCTGCTTTGTCCCCACTCAGGTTTCCTGGCTCTCTGACGTGAGGTAGTGAATGGCTTCTCCAGAGCATCTCCAAGAGGGGAGATTGTTCATGATGTTAGTGTCACTTCAGCCAGACGTGGGAGAGGCAGAGCATGCTGCTGTAGATCCATGGCAAGGGAGCCACATGCAATCCACAGTGGGAATCTACTGTAATCCAGTCAAACCAGTAACATGGACAGATCCCTCCTCCCCTACTGTGTCTCTCTGTGTTTTCCCCTACCTTCAAAGAAGCTCCTTCCTGGAAAAGAGTGAAATACATGAATCCATTCCTCCCCTTTCATCCCCTCAGCTCCATCCTCTGAGCAAAGTGTCAATGCGATGCTCTGCTCTCTCTCTCTCTCATCAGCTGCCCTTTGCCCACACATGCGTATATATGAACATACATGTAATTGGCATCCTCTTCTTGCAGGTATGGAGGGTCTCTGCCTGATCCCACCTTTGGAAAACGGGCTTTCCTGTGGTACAGATTGGAGGACTCAAATCTCCATAAAATAGTGGAAAAAGGAATAAAGTTGTAACTGTCATCACCTATTCAGACAAATTCCTGCAGTGCAGGCATCCATTTTCCAGCCTTTGATGACTAGGGGAGAAAATTACCTTGCCATGTGGAGTGTGATTTCTAGCTCTTCTCTTTGGCGAATGAAGGGGCTGAGTTTAGCACATTTGGAGTGAGATGGAAGAGAAACATCCCTCCTTCTCCTCCCCTCTTCTTCCTTCTCCCCCTGGGCAAGCAGCACCCTCCTCGTTAGAGAACACATCTTCACAGACACGCTGATTTTCATAAGGCCATGAGGAGGCTCTGGGCTGGGTCTTGTTTCCCTTCCCCCTCGCCGAGCGCTCCAGTAACCACACATAATCCAAGCACTTTTTGCATGACTCAGATAGGGGTTTTTTTAAGAACTAGAATCCAATGGACGTTTCCCTCGCTGGTACCGCTGGGACTAGAAGGTCTTTTTTTTCCCACCAACCTTAAAAACATGCTGATATACTGCATTTTTTTTTTCTTTTCAATATTTTGTTGTTATTAAAGCAGCACCAAGTCCCACAGCACCAAAGGATGGGATCTCTCTTGCTCTTTTCTCCCTTCCTCAACAACTAAGGAAAATAAAAAGGGTAATTATTCATGAAAGAAGACACTGAAGGACATTTGGACCATCCCTGATGGCCGGGCTCAACTGGGGGTGCTGGCAGGGCAGGATGAGCCCATGGCATATGTTCCTATCTACAACAGCTGAACTACTCCCACCCTGGGGAGCAAATGTAAGAAGAGGGAACAGCCAAGGATTAGTGTCCCATTATCACCACCGCCCTGCTGATTGGTGGTGCTGGACACAACCTGCACTTTTCTGAGACCTGAAGCATCTGACTGAGGCTGATGTACATCAGCCAGTGCCTGGTGAAGAGTGGAAAATGCCTGAATGAAAGCAAAGGTAGCAACCTGCAGTGCCCATGTAACCCAGGGCCTTAGTCCTGAATACAAACAGAAGTGTCAAAGGGGTGAGCTCCCACACGGAGGTGTCTGAAGCCAAGGAGAGGGGTTTCACAAGGGTTGGCACCAGCTTTGGTTACCACATAAGGTGGTACAAACAACTTACATGATCTCCCATGCTGGAAACAGCTCTGTAGTGGATGCCAAGGAGAGATGCTCAGCAGCAGCTCAGATGACCCAGCCCTGAGCTTCCCCTAAAACCACAAGAGCATATGGGAGCCAATGCGTGTTTTCTCATGTGAATCCCAATGAGTTCAAATGAACAGGTTTGGGGCTACGGTTCCCATCTGATGTTGACTGCTTGATGTGATTATTCAACCCTGAATTCCTTCAATTGACAGCCACGCTATTTCCAGTCTCTTAGTCAGCATCCACAACTCCGCTTCCCAGTCTGATGAGACCTGGGCTTTCCCACACTCCCCCTTAAATGGAAACACATTGTTCATCTTCATTTTATTTATTTATTTGGTGCAGAAAAACAAGATAGTGCTATAACTTTGAAGTGCTTGCTCTACAATGGTTGGTTCCTCTTTGGAGCAATGGGTTTTCCTAAAAGCCTCTCTCAGCAAGATCCTTATCAAACTTTCCTTAGCGGGAGACAATGAACATTTCACAGCATGAAGAGGAAAAAACCAAAAAGGCTGGTGAGAAGTCAAATGCTCTATGTGAAGAGATAGCCAGGATGCAGATGAGCTCCCACAGCCTTGTAAACACAGGTTATTTTCTGGCCAACCCACAGTTTCTGAGTGCTTCACTCATTGAATTAGCTCTGGAGTTTATTGAAGGGTGAAAACAGGGACCTAAGTATTATGTGGACACTTCCATCTAAGACCCATAAACCTCACCCTGATGTGTCCAGATACCAAGAGCCACACTGCCTGCAGTGCCAGGGAAGGCAATTAGGAAGGGATTTGGGGGGACACATGTGCCTCTGCAAGCTGCTGGGGGTGACTTTCCATGACAGATCTCACAGGGACCAGACTGTTTTCTACTGGGCTGTGAAACCAGCAGGTGACCTGCATGGCGACACAGCAACTTCCCATGTCTTGAGGTGGTAGGGAGAGAAAGAGACCAAGGAGACCTTCTGAATGCCAAACCCAGTGATGGTGAAGGGGCATCATCTTCTCCCTCAGCCTGCCTAAAACCTCTCCTGTGTCAGGCGGGTGACAAAGGATGCTCTGAGCTAGGGTCAGCTTCAGACCTGACCTCTCCTAAAAATGCCCCTGGATTTTGATGCTGGGAGATGAGCAAGCACAGTAAAGGGCCATCCCCACCAAGGCCTGCCCAATTTGAACTGCACCCACCAGCTCAGCTCATCTGCATCAGAGCCTCCATGGGGGCAGCGACCAATGCTCCAGGTCCAGCTAGAGGCTCAGGTATTGGTTTTGCCGGGAGCCATCACTGCTTTGCTCTGACTGTCGGCCAGCTCGTGCAGGCGGGTGGCAGCTTTGTGTGGAGGAAATGTGTCGGCTGTTGTCTGCCATGGGTTTTTTTTCCCTTGTAGCCTAATTGTACTTTTAATTATCTGGCGGATGGTTTCAAGCCAAGACTGTGCAATCAGTCAATGTTTGTTAGATAAAATAGAAGTAAACACTAGGCTATATAAACAAAGGAATGCTCTGGTTTATTGCCCAGGGATAGCACCAGCATTGTTGCGTGGATTCTTGACCAAAGGCTTTGAAGATTGCTTGCTCTATTTATTTGTCTAAAGATGGGTAACTTCTATTTGCTCAGCCTCTTACGAGCTTGAATAGACAAGAGGTAAAGTGTGGTAAAGGTGGGTCTGGCTCTGAAAGAGCCTGGAGGGAAAATATGTTCTTGGATTCTGATCTCATCCCAAAAATGTTCCACATTTCAATACCCTTAGATAGCTTACACATTGGAAATGCCAAAGAACCGGAAACTTCCCCTCCAAAGTCAACTCTGCTTTCATTAATAATTATTTTAAGACAGCATTCAGAGAACAAAACAGTACTATATGGAGCAGAAGGAGACCTGTGGGGAACTGGGGGCTGAACAAGATTTCAGCCCACCATCCTCTCTCTCACACTGGATGTTGAGGATTAGCATCCTGAGATGCAGACGAGGTGTTCAGGTGAGGTGACATTGTGGGGCATGATGAAGGGGAGGAAGGAGAGCTGCCCTCCAAGTGATATCAGCAACAGCAGAGACTGGGAAAAGCAAGCAGTGGGATGCAGAGCACAGCCTGGGGAGCACATAGAATCATCGAGTGGTTTGGTTTGGAAAGGACCTGAAGATCATCCAGTTCCAACCTCCTGCCATGGGCAGGGATGCCTCACACTAGACAGTGCCTCCCAAGGCTCTGTCTAGCCGGGCCTTGAACACTTCCAGGGATGGAGCATTCACCATTTCTTTGGGCAGCCTGTACCGGTGCCTCACCACCCTCACAGTAAAGAACTTCTTCCTTATATCTAACCTGAACTTCCCCTGTTTCAGTTTGAGCCCATCACCCCTTGTCCTAGCACTACAGTCCCTGATAAATGTACTCCTAATTTCTTCAGGTAGTAGAGATGTGTGCTTGACCCCATTTCCCCATGGTAAAACCAAGCTGCAGAACATGAAGATGCACATTTTATTTCCCAACATGGGACTTCTTTCAGACATGACCCGTCCTTGTTTTCCTGCCATAAAGTCACTGCCTGTGCCTGTAATCTGCTTCTGCAAGTCCTGTAGATTGTTACAAGTAGTATTAAATTTATCACTTCTGTATGCAACACCCCAATCCTGGCAGCACGTTTTGAAAGCACAACAGCAACAAGAAGCATATGTTCTCAGAGTCAAACTAGTGGGATTTTTTGCATTGCCAAGGACAATAATTTTTCCCCCCTTTTTTTTTAATTCAAAATAAACATCACGCTGGAATGTGCTGCAGCAAATGGCTCGGGCTCTATTATATTTCATGCAGCTTTCTAAACAATTTTCAACCCTGCTGGACCGGTGTCAAACAGAAGGCAACCAACAATAGCAAAATCCCATTAAAGCTGAGAAGGTTCCTTCCTGAGGTGAACACGGCCAGAAATAGTAATCTTGGCTCTCTTTTCAATTTGGCATTGGGGACTAATAATGCCTGTTCTCCTAATGGAAATTATCTAATTTCATCCAAATGCAGCTCCAGAGAGAGCTGGGCTGACGCACAAACAGTCAATATAACAACATTCTTCTTGAAGAGCTGAACAATGGGGCTTTGGTGGGACCGTGATTAACAACGTCAAACTAAGAACAAACAGAAGGTGTAAAAATAGGCATCTGAGGAGCTGACACAACGGACTATTTTTCATCTGTAAAGCCAGAGGAGAATAGCTTGTTAAATTGTATGCTTGGAGCACTTCATCACATGTTGTGTGGAAGGACAAAAAGAAAATATCCCATTTCCCATCTGGGTCTGAATGTACTGAGGAACTGCACATGCCTTATTAATATAAATCACGCTAGGATTATAATTCCCATTAGCATTAAAGAATCATTTTTCAATGAAATACTCCTGCACCAGGAACACCTAATGGGAAATAATGATGTTTGCTTCATTTGAAGAGAATAGTGAAATACAGTATGGAGACAGAGAAGGCAGAGAACCATTTCTTCCCTCCAACTCTATGGGTTTTTCATGTCTGTCATAAGATATCCCCTTGCCAGCCCATCAGGGCCATATCCAGTTGTGCTGTGGAGGCTCCCTGAGGTGGTATGGAATGGAACGGGGGTGAAGGGCTGCTCCAGAACTTAGTGCGTCGCCACAGTAGGGGGCAAAGCACTGCTGCCCTGTTTCCTGCAGGGCTGGACTGGGTGAAGGAAGGGGTCCAGCCTCTCTCCACCTGCCCCTGCTTCCTCCCCAGCACAGCCTCACATCTGGAGTAGGCTGAGATGGCTTCAGGCCACCTCCAACCCCTTACCCACATGTCCAACCTCACCCTGGAACAAGTCATCGTTGGCTTAAAAATAGCACTCCCCAAAAACAAATCGCAGTCCCGGCCGTTATTTATCATGTCTCAAGAAAAAGCAACACTTCCTACATTGCCTTTTCATGCAGAATCCGCAGCTGGACTCACAACGGCTCCGCTACATTAAAAAGCAGAAGCATTAGACATTGGTGAAACCACCGCATAGCTCATTAGCTCTGGTGCCTGGCAGGCTTTGCCCAGGGCTCTGGTTTGGTACTTGCCCTGTGAGGAGATGCATGTGTCCAGGGCAAACACTTGTCCTGGGGTTTGTTCATGTACACACTGGCTCCTGAACCTCGGCATCACCTTGGTTTGACACCAAGGGTTTTAGTCTCCTTCCCCAGTTAAGCGCTGCGTCTTCCTTATAGCTTTTAATGAAAGGAAAGTCTAGCCTTGAAATAATAGACAAATTTCCACTTCTGGTTAAGCAGGTATGTTTTGGGGGTTTTAATTCTTATGAAATCTCAAGTAGCCATTTACTCACTGTTATTTTTAGAGAGTGAGTTCTGTTCAATCTGTATCCAATCCCTATATGTGCACTCAGGCGATGGGATTTGGTATGGGACACGACACAGTTAACTTGCTTCAGCGTTGTGGCTGATGGCATCCAGGACTGACCCCGCTCCCCTTCGCTCACCCCACAGGTCACCCCCTGCTCAGGGTCCACTAAAATTGTGTCATTTGCTTGTTCTCCTTCCTCCTAACAACAATAAAACTGGTGAAACGTATGGAAATTGCTAGTAATGAAAGAAAAGTGCACCAGAAGTAATACAACACCGTGTTGCCCCTGGCCTCAGCTTTCACACCCGGTTAGTCCCCAGCTCTCACAAACACCAGCACCTTTCTCCATGCAAAAGTCCCAGTCGCACAGCCCAGCCACAGGCTCAGTCCTTTCCCTGCCCTTTTTGCCCTCCCTTTTGCCCCCAGTCCTTTCAGTGGGATCCCTATTGCAGGTTCCAAAACAGCCAAGATGTGAGGCAGATTCTTGGCAAGGAACATTTCTTACCTCCAGGCTTGGGCAGCCATCAGCATCCCATAGGAATGAAAGCAGCATGGCGCAATGGCGAGTCTGTGCCACCTGCCTGCAGGTAATGCTGCTGCCTGGGTCTGACAGAGACCTGGGACACATTCAGAGTCCGATGGGTTCCCAAACCTAAGGGATCCATAGGGATCTGGGAATGCTTTGGAGCACAGAAAAGGCTTGTGGCGGAGCCCATCCCCAGTGGCTCAAGATGTGCTGCACCAAGACTGGGTTTGACCCCGGAGGGTTGTTGTTCTTGAGGATTTTAATGTTAGCTTGCACTAGAGGGTGCTACTTCGTTGGTGTTTGGGAAAGATCGCAGTAATGAGACTGTCTTCAATGTCTTTTATTCCTTGCAAAGTTAGGCTGGGACTTGGAACGTGTTGAGATTTGTATTACCATTCAGCATGGCCTCAAAATGAAACATATTCCTTAGCTGGGAAAAAGAGAATGTCTTGGCTTGGAAAGCAGTTTATACATCTGGGGGGCAAGGGTAAACATTTGGGTTAGACAAAGTGACAAATGAAAGGAAAACTGGTCAGCCTTGCCTTTTTTATTCTCCATTTCACAATTCCAGGATGAATGGATGTCTCAAAGAATTGAGAAATTGGGAAGAAAAATAAGGACAGGACAGTGAAGGCAGACACAGGAGATAATGAACCTTTGGAATTCACTGCTGCAGGACATATAATCAAAATCTCATGATAAAGTTTTCTAGGAGAAATAAAAGCGAAATACATTTTATGACCGCTACAGTCTTTTGGCTACGATAAAGGTAACCAGATCCCAGGCATCAAGATAGAAAATGATGTGTTAGAGGTATCAGTAGGAAATTACTTCCCTTGTGTGCTGTGCTGCTCTGCTGGCTGTGCCTCCTCTGTTTTTGTTTCCACTTGCTGGAGGCATAGAGGAGCAGCTATTGCTATAGGCAGCATCCCAGACCCGCAGCTGGGAAGGGGATACCTTACACCACTCTGCTCAGCTCCCAGAGCATCTGCCTACCCTACCAGGTCCTCAGGAGGGGACCAGGATCTTCCAGGACCTGGTGGAGCCTGGCACAGGGAAGCTGGGGTCTGCCCATGATGCTGAGAAGGGATGGCTGGACTTCATTTAGGGCAGATTGGGTTCCAGCAAGGGAAACAGGTCTGGAGGGTGCAATATATATGCTACATAATCCAGTGTGCTTGTTTATAGGATCATAAAACTCCCCTGGCTGGCACTTCCATTTGGCACCCACCAGAAAGCATCTCCCTTGGGCAAAGAAAGGTTAAAATGGGATTTGTTTTTAAGAGCCATGATGGCATTTTGCTGGGGTTTTATACAGGCTAATAGCAATGAAATAGCTGGTTTTAAAGCTGGACCGATGTGTACCTACTGCATTTAAGTCCACTTAGATCATGAAAGGAGGGCTGGAAAAAAAACCCAATAACTGTTCTCAAATCCAGATGAGTTTTACAGAGTAATTTTCTTCTAGAAACTTGACTTCCTTCCGGGGTTGATTTTGCCTTTCATGTGACTGCATTCTGATTGCTTTATTTCCAGCTTCCCCACATTTTGGATCGCTGCTGGCAAGAAGGAGGAAACTCTTTCTAACTGAAACTTTTATTAAGCAGTTATTAGTGTTTCCTTCTGATACTGAGAGGCTTTTCTGTGCAGTGCCTTTAATGTGCTGCTGCTGGAGGGGCAGAGGGCCTAAAGCATCACAGAATCATAGTGTAGAATCATAGAATCAACTGGATTGGAAAAGTCCTTTAAGATCATCAAGTCTCCAGGGCTGCCAAGGCCACCATTAAAACACGTAACTGAGGGCCTCATCTACATGGTTTGTGAGCACTTCCAGGAATGGTGACTTCACCACTGCCCTGGGAAGGCTGTTCCAATGCCTGAGCACCCTTTCAGCATGGTCTTGTAAAAATAGGTGGGATTGCTTTGACAGAATCACAGGGGGGGATGACTCACTATGGGAATACCAAAATCTCTGTTCAGTTTCCATCTGTACTTGCACCTAAATATGCAACTTGAACTAAGATACACTGAGTCTGTCCTCAACAGTTTGCTTTTGGGTCTCAGCTGAATAAGGTGTAATCATACTCTCTTGTCAGATATAGGAAATACCTGTGGGTGATCTTTCTACGCTGAGAAGTGGATCACCTTCATATTCATGCAGTGCTGCTTGTTCTCAGCCTCTGTGTCCTGTGCAAGCTCAATCCAGCGTGTGCATGTGAATGCTTCTCTCATCGGCAGTTGCACATTAGAGCAGGGGGTCAGCACTCCTGCACATCATGTCACCTTTAATCAGCTGCAGGGGGGTTAATTACAGACCAGCTCTTTGCAGACCTCTCTGTTGGTGTGGCCTGGAAAATCGCAACTAGCCCGTGATAACTCCCTCTGTAAACAGATTACGGCTGGACCTCTGTGTAAAGGTGAAGTAACCTATGAAATCGGTGATGTCGATGGAAATGAAAGCAAACTCAGGGTCTTTCCATGCGAGAAGAACCCATGTGAGACTGCAGGAAGCAGCTCCAAGAGGCAGCACTTAAATTAACGGGTGACCTGGTGAGAGGTTAGAGCAGACTAGAAGAGGGTCACAGCAGTCCTGCCAACCCCGATCCCCACGTGTATGTTTCCACCAGGTCCCTCACCCGGGCTGGCCACATGATAAAGAAGTTTGAGGAACTATGGTAGAAAACAACCCCTTTTTGTACTGGAAGAATTAGTTTTCTACAGTTCGACTTTCCTGGGGACAGGAAGAGGCAGAGAGGAATGTGATGGAGTGAGTGTGGGAGGCTGGCACTTCAATTTCAAGCAGCTTACTCAGAGTGCCCGGCTCCAGCACAGCATCAGATGCCTAAAAATGGGCTTCAGGAAAACCAGCACAGCGGGCAGGACCTGCCTGCTCTAACCCATAGGAAACCCCCAGGAATGGACCATCCTGACCTTGCTGCTCCTTGGAACACAGCCTCCCTTCCCAGGGCTGTGGAGAGGAGCTTCTTCTCAGCTGATATTTATTATCCAGACCCTTCTTTAGGATTTATATATCTGCAGCTTTTCATGAAAGAAAAAAGGGAGCGTGAGGAAAGGGAGAAAGGAAAGGTTACCCCTCTCTCTGTAAGGGAAAGATGCAGATCTCTAAGCCAGGCACTCAAGAAAGAGGGAAATCAGGAATCAGTGTTTTCAGGTCTCCTCTCTGAAGGGACTTGAAGGACAACAAAGCATTTGGGGGTGCACAAAAGGTCTCTCCACTTGGAATCCACCAGCTTCACATGATCTAATGTATTTCATCGGAACAGTTGAAGGAAAGACATGGAGTACAAGCATGCCAGTGTGAGAAATCATAGAACCACAGAATGGTTTGAGTTGGAAAGGACCTTGAGATCATCTAGTTCCAACCCCTCCAGCTCAGTGGCTGTTGTATTAGAGTTGGGAGCCTTGGGCTTTGATCTGCTCCAACATATGAACCTGTCCAATACTGAGGGACAAGGATTCTAATGCTCGGCAAGTGGCACAGCGTTACCGGCGCAGGTAGTCGGTAGCGCGTAAAACAGAGAGGAAATGCCGAGGGCTGACAGGCTCCAGCCCTCCATTCGCACACGGTTTGGCCCCCAGCCTTTGCTCGCTCCCAGCCTTTGCTCGCTCCCTGCTCGCACGAAGCTGGAGGGCGAGCCACCTTCCGGGGGTGCCTCGCGGGGGGGTCAGCAGGTGGCGACAGAGAACGGGCTTTGGGGCTGGGGGGTGCGCGGTGCTCGGCAGGACCGCCCTTGGGGGTCTTCCAGCGGCTTTGAAATCGTTCTTGTTGCGGGTACTCCTAAAGAAAGTGGGAGTCGTAAAAAGTTTGTTCTTCCTTTTACATGTTACACCTCTACATTACACAGATATGTCCGGCCACCGCAGCTCGACGGGGAGCCCGGAGGGACAGGGCCAGCCCAAAGAGCGGCCTGTGCCCGAGAGTGGGGCCGGGGAGCTGCCGAACCTCAGGGTCAGCCCTTGTATTTTCTCCTTGTAAGAAATCGAATATACGTATGTGTGTATATATACATACATATATATATATTCGAGTATATGTGTGTATATATATACACACACACCTTTGTCGGACGTGTGTATATATATTCACTCCTTTGTCAGAGTATATATATATACACACACACATATAGTCTCCTCCTTTGACGGCCTCGGGGGGGAAAAAAAGGGGAAAAAAAAGGGGAGGGGGAAGAGAAAAATAAAAGAAAAAAGGGGGAAAAAGAGGAAAAAAAAGGGGAAAAAAGGTCTTTGGAGACTCCATTAAAAGGAAAAAAATAAAAAGGAGGCATCGCTCCTGCTGCACAGTTCATTCGCCTCCTTCTCGAGTCCCTCGGAAAGCAAGATTAAAGGGGAAAGTCGCAGCTGTATATTTATGTTTTCATTGCTAGAAGGGAATTGATTTCCTTGCATTTATTTTTGTAGTTGCAATACACAAGGGCGGATTTGCGTCACCAAAGCAACTTGCTGGTCGAGATAAAGTTGCACAAATATTGAAAAGGGAAGTGCTCGCGCTCATTATGAAGTTTTTCTCCGGAAGAAATAAGGATTTCTGCTGTATCCTAAAATACTAAAGCCGCTTCTATTTTGGGACAAATCTCGCAGGCACATCCGCTCATTTAGTCCGAGTTGGGACCTCTCAAAAAACAGGAGATGACCTGGACTGCAACGAGCCCCGGGTTTCCTGCAGACTTCTCCCTCCTTGCGCGGGGAGGAGGGGCCGCCGCCGCCACCTCCGCGGCCGCGCAGCCCCGCTTCTCCCGAAAGGAAGGTGCGCGGGCAGGGAGAACTGCGGGGGGACACCTCGGGGAGAGGGGATCCCCGGCAGAAGGAGCAAACGGAGCGGGGGTAATGCAGGTGCTCCTGGTTTCGCCTGGCGGAGGATGCGCGGGGTGCTGAGCCGGCTGCGGCCCCGGAAAGGCAGCTGCCCCCGCGGTCCGGGCTCCGTAGCTCCCTCACCCCGGGGGGGGGGAGGGTGTCAGGTGCTTCAGTGCGACGCGCTGAGTGTTTCCTTTCGGGTTATTTCGGTCCCTGCGAGGTGATAGCACGGAAAGAGCGCTGGTCTCCGAGCAGACCAACGGGGTCCCGGGCACCAGCGTCTGCCAATGGGCGCTTCCCTCGGCAGCTGGGCCAGAGCAGCAATGAAATAGACTCCTAAAATAAAACAAAAACACCCTGTTTGGGGGTATTTGTCGTGTCATGTCGTTTCCCCCATCATCCCCCGACGGCCTGACGAGCAGCGATCTCGGTACCGCTGGCAGTTGCAGAACTGACTCCTCCGTTCCCAAGGCGGCCCGGCTCATAGCAGTAGAAATGATACAGGAACCGGAGTCGTTCAATCCGGTTTGACAGCGAGAGGCTGGAAACCGGCTTGTCACCGCGGGGAGGACAAGAATGGGGCGAGGGAAAGGGGGTTTCCGCTGTTGAAGCAGGAAGACCTCAAACTTAGTCAACCCTGTGGCTCGCCTTCGGTTTTGGGACACATCTTTGGCAGGCCGGCCCGTCTTTATTTTCCTTGGTTTTGTCGTTAATATAAAGAGAAGCGAAGCGCTGCCGGGGAACCGGCCCAAGGAGCGCATCCCCCTCGCTCCAAGGTGGATTCAATATTCACACAGGAGCTAAGGCTTCGTACTTAATGGGAAAATAAATAGTTTGCCTTTCTGGCTCCCCGAAAACCTTCAGAATTTGGGAAACTATTTGAGAAAATAATAATGGGCTTTGTAACAAAATCAAAGTAAACCTGCAATAGTCTGACCTGGGAGCCTGTTCAAAACGGCAGCGACCGGTTTACGTGTAAGAAAACTAAAGGAATACTGTGTTTCAGAGTGAGGTCGGGACAAATATGTATGTTAAAAGGGAGAGAAAAAAGTGCAAAAGCCGCTTTCATAAATTTCTCCCTAAATTATTGCAGCGGATATAGGTAATAATTGTACTCTAAAGGGAAAAATGGGAGTGATTCAGTTATCAGAAGTTTGTAACATTACAAATGGTTTTCCAGGTAAACTTGGTGTGGAAACAACGGCTGGAGAACACGGAAAATAGGTATAGAACTACATTATGGACAAAACACCATTGACTGATTAATTAATTAGTCGCTGCTAATGCAGGATCCAACGTGTCCTGGGCCCGGCATAGCTCGGAGCTCTCCCAAACACACCCGTTGAGTGCATCAGCACAGAATCATTTTCTTCCAGACTATTCCAGGCTCGTTTATCCGGGAAGGAAACACATTTCCTAGGGAATCATTTCCAGGAGGATCGAACTGCTTCAAATCCCCAAGAACTGGCCTTCGCTTTTCTTTCAAACGGTTGGAAATCGCTGCAGCAAGAGCAGAGACATTTTTGGAGGTGGGGAGTGTAAAAGTCAAGAGTGGAATTTGAGAGGGGGTTACCTTGCGGGGCAAATCAGTTCGGGACGAGGCGTGGGTACGGGACACAGCGCAGTTGCGCGCAGTTGCGCGGCGTCCCGTGCCCACGCCCCGGCTCTTCATGGGCGTGTTCTGCTGGCGGTGCTGCCCGGCCCCGCGGATCGCCGATTGGAGGCGGGGAGAGAGCGAAGGCTGATCCGGAGCCGGGAGTGTCGTCGCCAGAGAAAGTTTTGGGGAGGGGTAAATAACCCCCCCACCCCCACCCCCCAGTGCAAGGAAAGGGGGTTTGGTTTGAGTTTGTTTTGTTTGCGCAGCTCCTCGTCTGCTCGCTCTCTCCGTCTCGCCGTGGGTTTTGGGGACTTTTCCCTTTTTCTTGCTGTTTTGGTTTTGGGTGGTGCTGGTTGCCCCTCCGGCAAGTGCTGCTTCACCAGCCGCCTCTCGCCATATCTCCCCATGCGCCCGGGGCAGCCGGCAGCTCCGCGGAGCGCACCCGCGAGCTGAGCAGCAAAACAGCGCGTCCCCTCCCCGGGCAGGATGTACACGGCAGGGTTGGCTCCTTTCTACGCCTCCAACTTCAGCTTGTGGTCAGCGGCTTATTGCTCTGCATCGGGGCCGGCTGCCGGCGGCTGCTTCCCGCTGGACACCTCGGCGGGGAAGAAGCCGTCCTTCTGCATCGCAGACATCCTCCACGCCGGCGGAGAGGCTGCGGGGGGACACACCGACAGCCTGCCCGGAGCTGCCGGTACCGGGATGCCGGCGGCGCTGGGAGCCGTCCACCACGGGAGTCCCTTCCACGCCACAGCCTCACCGCTCCGGCCCACTCCCGTCGTGGCCCCCGACGCCCCGGCTGCCGCCTTCCCGCCGCGCCTCTCGCCGCTCTCTGCTGCTTACCACCCGCACCACCGACCCCCGCAGCACCGGTCCCCCGCTGCGGCGGCGGCGGGCGGCGGTGGCGGCCCGGCCCCAGCACGGCTGCCCGGCGGCCACACGCCCGGTTCGGCGCCAGCTCCCGCCAGCAAGGACCTGAAATTCGGCATCGACCGCATCTTATCGGCGGAGTTTGACCCCAAAGTCAAGGAAGGCAACACGCTGAGAGGTAGAGATACCGCCTTGTCTGCTTTCCGTGCTCCTTTATTTATACTCTAATAGTATTATTAGCGAACGTTTTAAAACTTTATGATCCAGCCGAGAAAAGAGGTTTTTAGGGGTTAAAAAAGAAGCATTATAAACCCGAGCCTCTAATAGCGCTCCCCAAACAGCCCGGCCCCGCGCAGGCACCACTTGCGCCGCTGGCACAAATAGCAATAGCGGGAACATCGTGATCGGAACGGCCTCGCTTTCCTAAGCGAGCCCGAGGTTTTTGCCTCCGAGGGCACAGCCTGTTTTAACAGCTTTCGCTGCAATATCCCCCTCTTTCTCCCTGCGCGGCGTATAAACATCCTGGTCAAGGGACAGAATCCACCGGAGGATGCCGAATCGCCGGGGCACGGCCGCCTTTCCTAGGAGAGCCCGAGGCACAGAGGCGGCTGCCCGGTCTCCCCCAGCCCCTCCGCCCGGGGATGCAGGGTTATGTCGGTTTCGACCGCGGTATAACAGAGCTCTCCTTGTTCCTATGCCCGCAGATCTGACCTCCTTATTAACTACCAGCCGCCAAACTGGGGTTCATCTCCCCACCTTGCAGCCTTCCGCCAGCCAGTTCTTCACGTCTCTAGACCCCATTAACGAGGCCTCTGCTATTCTGGGTCCCTTAAACACAAACCCAAGGAGCTCAGTTCAGCACCAGTTTCAAGACACTTTTCCAGGTACATCTCGTCCCTCGTTCACACTCCCTCCCTCATCACAGGGCCCTCCGTCCCGGAGCAGCCTTGGCTCCGGAGGGATGGGGTGTTTAATAGCGAGGCTCAGATTTCGAGCGAAAGCCGGGCTGCGTGGGGGGGATGAAGAGCCGATTAGGGCCTGACACAAATCACTGTCCCATTTAGAGCAAAAATAACAACCTGGGCTGAGAGAAAAGGGGTAGGGAGGGGGGAGAAAAACATTCCTGTCCCAAACCGCTCCGCCCTTGCCCTAGGAAGCACACACTGCCCGGACCCAGCTGCGCCGGCCCGGGCCTTTCCAGCACCTCAAGCCAGCTGTTATTTTGATCGATTTAAGGCACCCTTTCAGGCACCGACATTAATAACGCCGTCTCCTTCTCCCTCTCTCTCTCTTTCCTCCCGCTTTTCTCCCCCTCCCATCAGGTCCGTACGCAGTTTTAACCAAGGACACGTTGCCCCAAACATACAAGAGGAAACGCTCCTGGTCCAGGGCTGTTTTTTCCAACCTGCAGAGGAAAGGCTTAGAAAAACGGTTCGAAATCCAGAAATACGTCACCAAACCGGACAGAAAGCAACTGGCGGCGATGCTGGGGCTGACGGATGCTCAAGTAAGAATGGCCTCGGGTTTATTTCAAAACTTTACTTCTAGTTTACAAGGATGTCGGGGGACGTGGGGGGTGGTGGCAATGTGTGTTTGCAAAGCGTTTTCCCCTTTCTTAATCCTTAGCGGGGTGGACGAGGAGCGGAGCTTCGCCCTGAGCATCTCCTGCTCTCGGGGTCCGCGGCCTTTCGCGGCCTGATGCGGAGTTTTCGCCTTCGCTTTGGGGCACGGCCGAGGCAGATAATCATCAGTGTCCGCTTTACTGAAGTGCAACTCGCTGTAGGAGGCAGTTTAGGTCAAAGGATGTAGAAGCAAATGCACTATTTTTAATGTGTGTCGTTTTCCTTCATTCCTCCGCCCCGGGTCCTCTCCAACGGTTGCTTACCCTGCTTCCCTGGCCCACCCCGAGCGCCAGCCACCG